>SMSQ01014023.1:0-28412 GCA_019453375.1 Ctenoplectra terminalis | reverse complement strand
TTTTTTTTTTTTGTAGTTTGTTTTAGAGCGGAGTCTATGGTTAGGCGAAGGTTTGAATTTTTGTTGACGGAGATCACTGTTGGACGTTCAGTTATGTTTCTTTTCGTTGGAAGTTTGTAGCGATCGTTGTTGAGGATGTTCTACAAGATGGCGAATTTTATTTCTTTTTTATTGATTTATATTACAGGCACGAAAATGTATGAATTCTTTAAATACGAAATTTTAGTACGTAAACTATATTTTTGTAATATTTTTATACCCCCGATAGGAAATTATTACAGATTTTTGTAATATTCGGTGTTTTTAACACTAGATTTACGGAACCCGTCAATTTGACTCAGTTCAGATTTTATGCTNGAGGATGTTCTACAAGATGGCGAATTTTATTTTTTTTTTATTGATTTATATTACAGGCACGAAAATGTATGAATTCTTTAAATACGAAATTTTAGTACGTAAACTATATTTTTGTAATATTTTTATACCCCCGATAGGAAATTATTACAGATTTTTGTAATATTCGGTGTTTTTAACACTAGATTTACGGAACCCGTCAATTTGACTCAGTTCAGATTTTATGCTTAATACTTTAATGGCCGCATATTTTTCGCACCGCCTTTAAATTAGCGCCGGCAATATTTACACAATCGTTCCTAGCATATTTATTGATAAAAAAAAGCGTTATGATCATTGTTACACTATTTTTAATATTTCTTTAAAAATAGCATCGGTATGCATTGGTACACAAACATCGAAATGACAGNTCAATACTTTAATGGCCGCATATTTTTCGCACCGCCTTTAAATTAGCGTCGGCAATATTTACACAATCGTTCCTAGCATATTTATTGATAAAAAAAAGCGTTATGATCATTGTTACACTATTTTTAATATTTCTTTAAAAATAGCATCGGTATGCATTGGTACACAAACATCGAAATGACAGCAAGAAACCATTTCCATAAAATAGCTGTACAAAGTCACACGCACGTGGCAGCGGCCGTCACTGTGTTAAGTTTAACAATCATGCATACGGAAAATGTAAACTCAAAATAGAATTTATATACGAGAAACATATTAAATAAATCTCTGCCAATAGAAATCTATTAATTTGAAGTAAACTGATCTAACGATTTTACAAAAAATTTGTAATTCAATGTACCCATCAAAATGAGCCGGATCGATGTCCGTAAACCTAGTGTTAATAGATTCTAATATTTTAAATGTCCCACTGAATGTTGTCTTATCTGTGTCGCAAAATTATAAATGATTTCATATAAATTTTTCTCCCGAAATAACAGAAGAATAAAATAAAGCGAAGTTAAATCATTTAATTTCGAAAACCAACGACAGTCGCCCTTCTAACAAAGTAAACAGCGCGATAATTAATTAAACCGTAAGTTAAACAATTTCTTTATATTCTCAAACTGTATACAGATCTAAAATATATAATTTCGCGTATAATTTCTTCGCAACGAAAGATTATAACTTATTAATAAAAAGAACGATTTAAATATTAAGTATCAAGTATCTTTTATCGATCCGAGAGAGTGGTGAACATTTTTCTTTTATATTTTTATTACACACTCACCTTTCGTTGGTTCGATTAAACAAATTCTCTGGCAGCCTCTCCTCTCTTAAAAACTGTTTCATAAATTTAATCGAAACTTTCTACGAAATTTATAGGAGACACACGGTATTTAATAGAATTGCTCATACTTTTCTGATACACAAGCGTCGCTTCGAATGGCCTGTTACAAAGATAGTTTAGAAAGCGAATTCTTCTCGGTCGCGTTTTTTGTTCGCCTCCCCATTTCCTCCCCGCCTCGTTGCCCGCCCCTCGTTCTCCATTCGCGTTGTTTCTTAATAAAACAGCATAACCTTTCGTTACATTCGACTCGATGGCAAACCGATTAATCGGAGAAACTATTTTCAAAGAAGTGCATGACTGCGCACGAGAGATTTCATGCTGCAATTTGCGGCTAGAGTGGATCGATGGACGCAACAGACTTTATCTATTGTCGAACCCTCCAGGGTTTCTATGATTCATGGAAAATGTCGAGAAACTTGTATTAGATTTAATGTCTTTCCTGTCCAATTAACCACGGGGATATTGGTCGCTGTAGGTTGCAGGCTCGCAGAAAACTCTGATAGAATGTTAAACGTTATGAATGAAGCTAAATTTTCCTCTTTAACACTGGAACTACCGGCGATTAACTTCATGGATTTTCTATTATTTTTTGTAAAAAATATACACAAAGAATTGTTACCCTTATTATAGATACTTTTTTAAACACGTATCATTTTTATTTCTTCGATACAAACAAGTCTACTAGACTTTGTATCATTTTTATTTCTTCGATACAAATAAGTCTACTAGACTTTGTATCATTTTTATTTCTTCGATACAAAGTCTAGTAGACTTGTTTGTATCGAAGAAATAAAAATGATACGTGTTTGAAAAAGTATCTATAATAAGGGTAACAATTCTTTGTGTATATTTTTTACAAAAAGTCATAGAAAATACCGAGAAATACATCGTTGTGAATTTATAAAATTTCTATAAGAAATTATGAATGTTGATTCGTATTAACATTCTAGGTCGTAACATACCGTTGCTTGTCGTTGATAGTGGCGTGATTAAAAAAATTCTTAACTTGCTTTCGTTAAATAGCACGATTTCATTGTGTTTTTATTTTTACGAAATCTACCAGAAACTAAAATAATTGATAATTATATGTAACAATTAATAACGCCTATATTTAGTACTTTCAAAAATTTAAGTATGTCACTTAAAAGTTATATACTTACGCGTGTGAATTAAAAAAATTTTATGTTATTATACTTGCTGGATTATTAAATTTTATTACTATGTTAATGGACTTCAATAACAATTGTTTCTTTAAAAATTTCTAAATTAAAGTGAGAAACTGTAACGAATCGTAATTTTTTCTCTGATAAGCAGACGAAATTCGAACCATACAGGGTTAAACAATTCTTTAGGTTTCGCCGTAGGAAAATTAATTGGATTTGCTTTTTTGTATCCGGAGAAAATTATGTTTAAAAATTTTTTTTCAATCGTTGACTCATTTAAATGGGCGTCTCGTAGTTGCGCGGCAAGAGGCGCGAAGCCATTTCGGACGAGGCGCATTGTTGTACTCTCACGGAGTTCTGCATGGCATCCGAGCAGGTCGTCGAAGGCGAAGATAATGGACTTGGTGCCTGCAGCGTTCCTTTGACTCGGCAAGAATTTAACTCAAAACGTTAACTCGTCGGTACACACCTCTTTTCTGCATTCTAACGTTCCACGCGATCGTCCTCGTGCATCTGCAGCGATCTTGAATAGGTACCCTGCGATTCCTGTCGCGATTCATTCCTTCGTACTCCGAGCTAGCATATTTTTCGCTGATCTTTTTTACGGGACACAGATGCGATCGAATAAAATTTAGTTCGCATCGTTTCACGAAATATCCATATTTTAAACACAAATATTAGTCTTTTAACCATTAATCTGGCTAACTCTTTCAGTATTAATTGGTCAGCCACCTTAAATTATTTATGAATTATGAGTTACTAGTCACGATTTTCTAACAAATATAAATTTTCATTTAAGTAATTAAGCTATTATTGAATTATTTTGTATGTGTAATAAGAATTAGGTAATGTTAATGGCACAACTTAGAAAATGTAAATCCTGGAGAAGAGGCTATCTAAATTTTACATTTTTTAGAATACTAAATACAGCCCTTATTAATCATTATATGTAAATATTAATTCATTATTATGGTTTCATAATAATTGGTTCATAATAATTCATAATAATTTCGTAATATTTAGGTTCATTTTCCATTCGTACGGATATTTAACACCGAAACTACCGAAGTGGTCAAAACGACCGGTTCGTAATTTCTAATACAAATTTTATAAATTCCTAATAATAAATAAAGTCTTTTTTTAAACTAGTGTATCAAACACAATCTAACGATGTTTTATATAATTTCTACGAGAAATTACACGCCGGTCATTTTGACCGCTTCGGTAGTTTTAGTATTAATCTTGTCAGTACTATTTGGTGTTCTCTATCAAACGATAACACCGGACATGTTTCATAAATATTTAATTCCTGATACCGTAGGTGTATCATTTTTCCAAATATTGTTCCAATGTTATTTCATGGATAATTTTCAATTTTAATAACCCTATCTTCAGCGATACAACGGTGTACAAAATGTTGCTTTCTCAACTTCTAATGATACAAGAAGAACACGTTGGTTCGAATTAAAATCATCCGTAAAAAAGGGAACGAAAAGAAACGAAAAGAAAAAAAGATAAATTCGATCCGAGTCGGGTCAATTTGTTTGTCACGGGCAATTAACGGTCAGTTAGAAAAATGAATAGATCCAGTAGGGTCCCGGTAGCGGAAGATCCTAAAGTAGGCGCAGCTATGCGTACACGCGACATAATTTATAGCCTTGCTAACGTCGTCGGTTTCCAGCCGACACTTCGAGGCGAGCCTGCTAATTATCGAACAGGTTTCGGATCCATTCGTGTCCGAGTCGGGATTTTTCACTTTCGTCCTGTGCTTTTTCCTTCATGGTGGCCGGCAAGCCGGTACACTCGAGATCGAAGAAGAGATTCAGCGGCAGTGACGAGATCAATAATTACTCAAACGGTATTGAGCCACGCGCGATCGATGTGCTTCGGTGATACGCGATCTTGCGGAGGGTTATAAATTGTGCAACAAGCTCTATCGGGAGATATATTTAGGTGCTATTAATTCTGAATTGAGAGAAGTTGATACAAAGCGGAGTTTGTCGGTTGTGTTGCTCCTTTTCGGAGTCGTGAAAGAAATAGATGCAATTTTTAGTCATAGTTAGCGATTATAAATTTTTAACGACGTAGAAATATATTTTGGTACATTATTTATTTATTTTTGTACTTATTTTTTTACTTTGGTTTTTAAATTTTTAGTATTCAATTTTATGTATTCTTATTGTGTTATCTTATTATTTTTTTTTTTAAGGTACAGTTGAATTTAATAATATTAAGAATTTTTGGTAAATTTAAAGTAAGGTTAAGTTTCTTTATATTATTTTGAAATAAAAGATTGGAACCTTTGCAGGAATTTTAAATATTCTTGAAAAGGTTGCATCCTTATCGTTCTAACTTTATTTTACAATTGTTGAAGCACTTTCGGTCATATTGTTTCTTATTTTTACGGTCGATTTTTATTGCACTATCTAAGAACTTCGAAACGTAAAAGTTTTGTTTGATTAAACCTTCAATTTTCTACGAAGTAGGTTTAAAAAAATGTTTATATTAGGTTTATCGAAATTCCTTGGAACTTCGAGCTTTCTTCGAAGTAAGTAATGTTTGCTATATGATTCTTCAATGAATTAAAAAATATTTAAGTAAATAAATATATCTTATCAATCTCAAGTGATTTTTAATTAAATACAAACACTATCCCGATTAAAAGCAAATTTTAAATAAATACAAACATTTTTCTATCTCAAGAAAAATATTTAAACGAATACAAACATTTTTCTATCTTAAGAAAAATATTTAAATAAATACAAACATTTTTCTATCTCAAGAAAAATTTTGGACAAACACAAATATTTTCTCGCTTTGGAGCAAATTCAAAACCTTCTCATCTGTTCTCACGACTTATTTTTACATTCAGGAAATGTGAAATTAAATCTTCTACTGATTTATACACAAGTTCCTGCGTATCGCTCGGAGTGGCTAATTAAATGAGTTGTCTTTGAGTAACCGTAAAACGATTATCGATGCTACGTAATATCGTTCGCGAGAGGATTTACCGGTACAGTTATGTAAATTGCTTATAATTTGTGCTTGCACCGATCAAAAATCGCGAACGGGCGCATCGCTATCCGCCATGAATACGCGAATGCACCGGTGCACGTGCAGATGCACGTGCAGCAGATTCCAGCGCGTAGGATCGCTTTTCTTTTGATTCGATCGAGATCTCTCTGGGTAACGGGATCCAAGACTATACTTTGTAAACGTCGCTGGCCTTCTTTCATAAATCACGGTTAATTCGTTTTAATTTATCGATCGACCCGTGTCGAAATCGAAACCCGTGTCTGCCGCTGGTAAAATATTTATGGCGGAAAAACTTGCAGATATTGCTTTAATGGTGAATCACGGGGGAAGATGATATCTTTATTTGAATATTTTTAATTCTCGAGCATTAAATCGGAGCTCCTCCTGTGAACAAATTATTAACCCATACATATATTTCCATTTATTAACCCTTTCCACTCCTAATTTCACGTTATTTCTTATTTTTCTTAAACTAGCAAGCAATTTATATTATTTGTCAATATTATCAATTTATCAATATATCAATATATCAATATATCAATATATCAATATTATCGATTTTGTATTAACATTTCGAGCAAATAAATCTTGCAGTAAAATAATTTGTTGCAACTGTTTACGTACCAATTTCATATTCAATATTTCGTAATTAACATAACGCGATACGAGATAATAAATTGAACCGCAAAGGGTACCTTTAAGCAGAGTCATAATATATTGTATTAAAAACAATTTTCAGTAACGAATTTTTTTACTAATAAACAATACTTTACTGTTATACGTTACTCCAAGAAATTCGAAGACATAAAACCAAACCCGTGACAGCTTTAATCACACCAGACCGGATAAAAAATACATTAAAATACCTAACAGAAATAAACATGTATCACAAAATCGCCGTCGTCGCTAATCACCTCGTAGTCGGTGCGATCAAGAAACAAATTTTCTTTCTTTGCATTTTTTCCAAACAACCACGACGACTGTTATTCCCAACATAATTATCCATCCCCGTGATGTATGAATTTCTCAAATTTTATCAATTTATAAAAATTTATCACCGAAGAAAAGAAGTTTCATCTTGAACGGAACAAAATTACTACCGCTCGTGAAAGTACTTATTTTTATCCATTTTACAAATATCCTTTTTTCTCTCGTAAACGAAACATAAATTTTTAATTTTGTAAATCGTCACGGTGCGATATCCTTGAAAATTGAGCGTAATCGTGTCGAAAACAGAATGTTTCCGCAACGGAACCAAAGGAGCGCTAAGGGTTAATTACAACGTCCAATCAGATATATCTCAAATGATCGTCAATCCATTGATAGAAAACAAAATTGCGATAAAACCGTGATCGTCCATGCTCCACTTATTTAATAGTCTCTCATCGAAGATCGCGCCGTAACCGTGCTCCAATAGACTAAATTCTCTATCAACGTTGCATCAACAAGCCTTATTCCCCATTCGCATCAATCTACGCTCCATGAATGGAACGATCATTTTTCATTGCCCGCTCGCATCGGTCGATCGTCGGCCGCCACTTTTTCTCGCGACCAACTCCGATTCCAACGAAACGATTTTTTCCAGCTAGATCGTTCACGATCATTCGAGCGTCGATCCGTTTCGTGACGCTCGGTTTGATCGACGAACGTCAAGCTTTCGTCCTCCTCGGTCCGTGATAGCACGGTAAGAGAGGTGAACGACGAATGGATCGCGATGGCCGACAAGAAAGGTAAAGCTCGTGAGAAAGCCGCGATCAACAACGGTTTATCCTTATAGCGAGGCGTGCACGCGAACGCGTGTAATGTATAATGCAACGTATAATTAGGCAGATTGGCGGAACTGACACGAGAGGTCCTGGCACAGGTACAAGTGCGCTCGCCAAGCTGAAAAGTCGTCTGGCTTCGATTCTTCGCTTCAGGTTCAGCATCTTCGCCGCGACCTTCTTCTCGGGATCGGGCATTATCGCGCTGGACAGAAAGTTATTGGGTCTCGTTACGACGGTTCTTTTGCACATTGTACAATATATGCCGCTTCCAATTGTTTAAACTCGTTAACGCGTTAAGCACCGCGCCGCTGAGATTTTCATTTAGGCATTATTAATTTCTCAGGACCGACGGTATTAACATCTTGGCTTACCATTTCTTCAATCTTCACGCATATTGGCAATAGTTATTCACACGGCCGTGACACTCTGTCGAACGCAAAGTATCGAAATATTACATGTATTCTGTATTTGCTAATTTTAAATATTGTAAATTTAAATTACAGTCAAAGCTAAAATTCAACTTTATCGTAAATATTGTGTGCTTTTATTGCATTTTATCCAGAATCGGCGTAGAGTGTGGCTCGTGGTTACAGGGCAAAGGGTTAATTTCAAGAAATAATATCTTGTAATTCATTAACCCTCTGTAACTCAAATTTTGTCTGCTTACCGGATCAAGAAATTAGGATTGATCACGGTTTCTCACTTTGCACAATTTTTGATATAGTGATAAAATTAAATAACACAATGGTAAACTATTTTTCAGTATTTTTAATAATACAGTAGTAAACGAATAACATAAAATTTTAAAAACTCATATGCATAACTATGTAACTTTTAAGTCATACCGCAAAGGGTTTATGTGTTCTATCAAATCGCATTAAACAAAGATACGATCTTTCCTTCGCGGGCATTTACAATTTTCTTCTTAAATTCTTAACTATTCTATGACTAAATGTTTTTTAATTGGTATCGCAGCACATACGCCAACGAAAAATCAACCATAATCAGCGTGGCGTTTAACGTGTTAAACTAAACTTGCCTCTTTGGCTTTGCACAGGAATAGGATACAGTTTAATCGGTGGCGGGGACTTTGTGGGTCTCGGAGGAGAAAAAGTTTGAGATCACTGGATTAGAGTAAAAGGTGCGCGTTTCCTTCTTACACGCATTTTCCGCTGTCGAGTATTATTTGCATACTAATCGGATCGCGTCGCTACACGAGAGAGAGACCTCTGTGAAAGGATATAACTGGTTAAGGAGGTCAAATGTACCCTTGGACTAGAGACTTACGATGGATTGTTCGATAGCTTGTCAGAAGAAAATGTATTTCCCCAAATTTCAATCCTATATCGCAAACGTGGGAGTAGGTAACATAGTTCTCCGTTTTCAGTTTATTTTCCCTATTTAACAGCACGCGAAAATTTTGAAAAAAATCTAGCACATTCTCGATACTGTTACATATATCTCTGAATTTTTTCCTATTTTTCTACTACTAACTTTTGATGTTAAAAAATGAAAACGCTTAGGAATATTAATAATAATAATCGCGGATTTCTTGTAAAAGATTTAAAGATACTGTTACATGTATCTATGAATCTTTTCCTATTTTTCTACTNGACTAAATATTTTTTAATTGGTATCGCAGCACATACGCCAACGAAAAATCAACCATAATCAGCGTGGCGTTTAACGTGTTAAACTAAACTTGCCTCTTTGGCTTTGCACAGGAATAGGATACAGTTTAATCGGTGGCGGGGACTTTGTGGGTCTCGGAGGAGAAAAAGTTTGAGATCACTGGATTAGAGTAAAAGGTGCGCGTTTCCTTCTTACACGCATTTTCCGCTGTCGAGTATTATTTGCATACTAATCGGATCGCGTCGCTACACGAGAGAGAGACCTCTGTGAAAGGATATAACTGGTTAAGGAGGTCAAATGTACCCTTGGACTAGAGACTTACGATGGATTGTTCGATAGCTTGTCAGAAGAAAATGTATTTCCCCAAATTTCAATCCTATATCGCAAACGTGGGAGTAGGTAACATAGTTCTCCGTTTTCAGTTTATTTTCCCTATTTAACAGCACGCGAAAATTTTGAAAAAAATCTAGCACATTCTCGATACTGTTACATATATCTCTGAATTTTTTCCTATTTTTCTACTACTAACTTTTGATGTTAAAAAATGAAAACGCTTAGGAATATTAATAATAATAATCGCGGATTTCTTGTAAAAGATTTAAAGATACTGTTACATGTATCTATGAATCTTTTCCTATTTTTCTACTACTAACTTTTGATGTTAAAAAATGAAAACGCTTAGGAATATTAATAATAATAATCGCGGATTTCTTGTAAAAGATTTAAAGATACTGTTACATATACCTCTAATTTTTTTCCTATTTTTCTACTACGAACTTTTGATGTTAAAAAATTAAAACCCTTAGAAATATTAATAATAATAATCGCGGATTTCTTGTAGAAGTTTTAAAGACACAATTTCAGGGCGATTCTTCGACAAATAAAAAAAAGCTAAATCACTGACGATAAGAAGTTGGATTTTTAATAGATATAATAAAATAAAAAAATGGTTTTAGAAATTTTTTAAAATAATTTCAAAGCAACTTAGTCTTCCAGACTTGCAAGATACAGATTAGAACCAAAACTACCGACGATTAAAGTGAACCTATTTATACCCCAAGAAATAAAAATGATAGGTGTTCCAAACATTTTTTTATCTATTATATATTTTACAGAAAATCATGAAAAATCGCCCAAAATTGAATTATTATAAATTTATAGAATTTCTACGAGAAACCACAAGCAGGTCATTTCTATCGCTTTGGTAGTTCCAGCGTTAAAACCGATGAATATTCGTACACGATTTTCCGCTCAGGCCGATTGTGCGTGATTAGTTTCGCACACGTGTTATTTTCATTTGATAGGTACGCGCTTGTACCAGCGACGCAACGAGTGCAACCCTTCTCACACCTCCACGATACGCTATAAAATATAATCTGACCGAGGTAACTTTATCTTCCGCGCTCGCCCATAAATCTCCAGCCGTTGAATTAATTTTCTCTCTTGTACGGCGCCTCGTAATGCGCCAACTGGTTGAGCAATCGGACGATTAAACGTAAACGCGTGCTAATGTATTGTATTTAGAGGATCGACAACGCGGTACCGTGTATAATAAACTGGTAATAGGTTAATAGCCTCGTGTGACGCCTGTAGAATCGTCTCTCGCTTGGGGAAACTCGATGATTGGAAATGTACTTCTTTCACATTAGGCGATACTCGTGGAGCAATCGATGTTCCTGCGATCACAGTGTCGAGCGTGCTTGTTGTTAGATAACGTTGCATTTATTTTTAGATGCGTATCGCTGATTCTTGTCGGCAATTTCATGTACAGCTTATCAGATTACGTTGATTAAAATTGATCCGTGTTTGTATGGTTTATTAGTGTGTCTTTGTGAACAGACGCGAACAGGTTCCGAGCTTTCGTTCTGCTCAATTTAGAAACTTTGGTTGGCTGAATTATTTGTTGATTTTTTTCTTTTTTTTTGTGTGTGTGTGCGTGTGTAAAGTATCGAAGACGATGGCAAGGATATTAAAACATTTCTTGTATTTTGTTATGACAATTTAATTGTATAATATAGAATTTTTGAGGGATTTTAATCAGTGTTTGACGAGCGGTAAAAGTGAAATTGGTTCTAGTTTTGTTGACAGTATTCTTATCGTTGAACATTAATCGTGTAATTGGTTTTTTAATCATCTGAGTTTCGTTCTTCCGAATATTAACACCAGATTTACGGACAAACATTAATTGTGTAATTGGTTTTTTAGTCATCTGAGTTTTCTTCTTGCGAATATTAACACCAGATTTACGGAATTCGTCAATTTGGCGCAATTCAGACTTCGTGTTTGAGTTCAACAATCATGCATGCGGAAAATGTAAACTCAAAATGAAATTTATATACGAAAAATGTATTAACCCCTTGGCTTACCATTTCTTCAATCTTCATGCATATTAGCAATAGTTATTCACGTCTTTGACACTCCGAAAAAACGAAAAGTATCGAAATATTACACGTATTTTGTATTTCCTAATTTTCAGTATTGTAAGTTTAAAGTACAGTTAAAGCTAAAATTCAACTTGATCATAAATATTGCGCGTTTTTATTGTATTTTATCCAGAATCGGCGCCACGAGTGTGACTCGTGGTTATAGGGCAAAGGGTTGAATAGATCTCTGTTAATAGAAATCTATATATTTGAAGTAAAATGAACCGATTAATTAACGAAACGTATTTTAATGTACCCATCAAAATGATCCAATCGACGACCGTAAATCTAGCGTTAATAGACTCTAATATTTTAAATGTCTCACTGAATGTTGTCTTATCTGCTTTGCAAAATTATAAATGATTTCGTATAAATTTTTCTCTCGAAATAGCCGCAGAAGAATAAAATAAAGCGAAGTTAAATCATTTAATTTCGAAATTTTAAAACTGTTAATACGTACAGTCTGTTGCAGAAGTGATATGCGCTTATGGAATCATTTAACTTAAGAATTAGTGAAATAAATTTCTTATTTACCTAACTATACTATAATAAATCTTTGAAGCGTTCATTATTTTCGGCCAAAAAAGATATGATAAAAATTGTTTGATTCTTTGTATTGTTTCAATCGAGAATTTTTTTTTAACACTAAACCTACCGACGATTAAATTGTACCTATTTGTATCAAAGAAATTACAATAGTAGATGCTTGGAAAAATACGAAATGCGTCAGAAACAAATCTTTGATCGTATATTTTACAGAAAATCATGAAAAAATACCCAAAAGTGCACCGTTAATAATTTATAAAATTTAGGTAAGAAATTACGAACCGGTCATTTGACCGCTTTGGTAGCTTTAGTGTTAAATTCATGAATTAGAAGCTTCGTAGTTACTATTATTCATAATAATTTAATTGTGGCATAAATTATTCTTATTGTTATTTGTTTTTACGGCGAAGAGAAATAAAACGGAGAATTTTTCGTGAAATATTTTTGCTTCGGTTTATATAATAATTTCTAAAAAATCGACGAGTGAAAGTAAAACTTGGATCGTTCAGTTCGAACGATTACGTTAGATTTATAATGGTTTTCGTTTAATAAGAGCAAGGAATATTGTGAATGTAGAAGAATATAAATTGAGCGCTGTTTTAATAATGGGAACACTTTCGAGATAAAGAATTAATTCTTCTTCGAGTTCACGTCTTAAAGGGGTATTTACGCGAATGTAGGTTGGGCTTTAATCTATGGTTTTATGTTACTTATTAAGCGGTTTCACTGTCGGTGAAAGCAATCATTTTGTTCAAATAAAGATCGAAAATGGAATGATTAACTTACGAGGGGACAACCATCAATTAAATGTGACTTTTAAATAACGTGGTCGTAACGCAGATTCGGAACGTATAAATTTAACAAACGTTCAATTAATAATTACACGAGATAACTATTTATTGCTCGGGCAATATGATTTTTATTAAAATAGTCAATAACGTTTAAATTTATTCTTCGGTTCGTTATCGTTCGAGAGACTACACTCCAATTGTAACAGTGATTATTTAAAAATAAAATAACAAAGTGATATAAAAAATTTGTATTTCACCATTTTTAAAGTTCTTATAAAATAATAAATATAAATAAGTCCTGAAAAAAAATAGCGTTATACCAGCACACTTCTGAACTAAAATTCTACCAATTATTCTCAAATATATCTCTGTTTAAAATTCTCACAAATCAATAGTCTTAAAAAAATAACATTATACCAGCACATTTCTTCATCCCCCAAAAACGCATCCCCTTTATCTCAATATTACACCGATTATTCTAAAATATATTACACAGTTCTAAAGAAAAGTATCTTTTCGCAACGACAGTTATCCATCGCATTAATTTTATCGACTTTGTGCTAAAACCAAGTCTACGTTTCTAGAAAAATAAAATTTTAATCTTTATCAAACGTCAACTGCCTCATCTCACAATAACAAAACCATCCAAGTATTATTCTCAACAAAATCCTTGATACGAACCGATACAAATTTCGCCTACATAAAATAGGAGCATTTTTTAAAAATAAAATTGCACAAACAATTGCTATTTAATTTTTTTACGCCAACAGATCGATAAAAATCCATACAATTAAAAACTTGTATACTTTAAAATAGCTTTCAATTTTTACAACACGCTGAACACTAACCCCTTAACGCACAGATTTTTTGAAAAAAACGGCCAAAAAAAAATCAATTTTTTATTTAGAAAAAACACACTTTAGAACATTGTCTTAGCAAAAAAATAAAAAAAAATACACAATTAATCAAAGATAAGTGTATCTTTGTAGACAGTTCTGTTCCATGAAAAAAGGCTATATTTTATTCTCGAATAAATAAGTGTTATAGCTTACAATCCTATATGATTCAATCCTAAATGATAAATATCAATAAAACGATTTTTTTTCTTAGCTTTCACATTGTTATTTTCAATTATCGATTATATTCGAGCGTAAAAAATTATAGCAGCATAAAATACAACGCCGCTCGAATTATCTCGAGTGCGCACAGTTTGGCCTGTTTAGCGCGCTCGAATTAATTCGAGCGCACAAGTTAAGGGGTTAATTCAAATTTGCATTCACCGATAAATATGCACCTAAACAATTTATATCAACAGGCCAACGATGCGTCCTTCCTTCTCAAACTTTTATCTTTAAAACTTGATATCATAATTTATGCCGCGTATAAAAGGACACGTATCGCGTACAGGGTGGATAATAATTGTCGCGACGTTTCTTTTCGTCCCCCGTAACTTGTTCCGAAGAAAGAATTCACGATAAGTGTCCACGTTCGTGAAAGATTTCGCAAGAGCAAGCGAGATAAGAAACGACATTTTGCAAATCAAGAACGAGCGACTCGCGTGCAGGCATCTTTCGTTCGTGGACATGGAGGCCAGTCGCTTTCTCGAAAATTAAGGATCGCTGAAAATATTCGCGGTTTTTGATCGCGATCATTTTAAGGTCGACCGTTGTCCAACCCGTCATTACTCCGTGCTGCACGGAACGAGCATATATTTGCCGAATAAAAGCGTTTGTCGATCTCTCGCCGCAACTGTAGCTCGTTGCTCGTTTAACACTAAACCTACCGAAGCGGTCAAATGACCGTTTCGTAATTTCTTGTCCAAATTTTATAAATTATTAACGGTGCACTTTTGAATATTTTTTTGTGATTTTTCGTAAAATATATGGTCAAAGATTTGTTTCTCTAGCATTGTGTATTTTTCCAAGCATCTATTATTGTAATTTCTTTGATACAAGTAGGTATAGTTTAATCGTCGGTAGGTTTAGTGTTAATCTAACCTCTATTCTTTCTCGACCCCTTTCTTCTTTTTTTTTTTATTGTGAGTTTTCTTTTTTAAAGTGGTCACGTTAATACTGAAGTCATCGGTGACCACTGACTAATTACAGTAATACAATGTCTTGGAAAGTAAGATATATGTATTTGTTTATGTGGGTAGAGAACGTCTTGGTGTGTGTGAGAGAAAGTGAGACTCCTTATAAAATCTTCCACAGAATTTTCCAAAGTCTCTTCTAATCCAGAAAATTGTTACATTTCTCATATTAACACTGACTTTTGTAAATCTTGCTACGGTATACAATTGGAATAAATTGTTGCTCACACAAGTACTTTTGACAATAATTTCGTGTTCCAAAGACGGATCATAATTTAAAGTTTGAGTTAACAAGATCATTTTTAATCTTTCTGTAGGTAGAGAATGCTTGGTGTGTGCGTGTGAGAGAGAGAGAGAGACCCTTCATAAAATCTACAGGTCTTAAGTTTTAGGCCGCGATACGAGGGGACTTTGTTTTCAATTGGTTCGGCCTTTAGCCGAAAAATAATATAGAAGAGCCGAGGAAACATAGTTTTACGGAGAAAGAGAAAGTGTTTTAAGTCAACCGCTGTAAAAGTACCTCAATAGAGACTACTATTCCTGCACTTCTGATAACCAAAATTCTACACGAAAGATGAGAAACAATACAATTCATAAAAAAATCTATTATACCGTCTTGAAAAATATTTAGAATCTCATGATTCCCGTTTTAATACCATATATCATAAAATCCATTTGAAAAACCATTACATATTTAGTAGCTAGAGAATGTCTTAGTGTGTGTGTATAAGAGAGAAAGCGACTACTAATAAAACAAATCTCAAGTTTTGGGCCGCACCAATACGATGGGACCTCGTTTCCAATTGGTTCAGCCTTTAGTCGAAAAAAAATATAAAAGAGCCGAAGAAACATAGTTTTTTTTAAGTCAACCACTGTAAAAGCACTTCAATATACGCAACTATTCCTACATAATTTTATTACCGTGTATTCTATCGATCGAAACGATTTAGTACAAAATTTTTCATGTAAAAAATTGAATCCAACTAAAGAACAATGACGGATGTGAAAGAAAACTCGATTTAAACGAGGAAAGGAAAGCGTTCGTTCAGTTTACCGGTGTTCCGGCGCCCGTTTTGGACCGGTCTTCGCTTACGGTCATCCGGAAGGTGAACGACACCATCGAATAAGGTATTTCTACCTTGGTCCTCGAGGGTTTGGTCCTTCTCGGGTACTTATACCGATTCTCTCGCTAAAAAGCGACTCTTGCCTCTCGGCGAGCCGTTAATCGATCTTGCTCCCTTGAAAATGCCCAAACAGGAAGAGACGGTGGAGAAAGAGGAAAAAAGAAGATGGACGAGAATGAAAAAAACGGGAACGATAACGACGCGATGCTCGAGATTGTTCTGGCAATGATCGATCTTGCTCGGACTGGTTTTGAACTATCTCGATGATTAATAAAACCTTGTTAAATTTTACTATGCTACCATTAGCCAACCTCGATTTAGAAACCGGAAAGCTTTACACTTCAGATGGGAGAGAAAGCTAATTCGGATTATTTTTTTTTGTCGATATTGACACGATTATATTTTTAATTCGGCGATAATGGGTTTTGGATCGTAGATCATTTTTTAAAGCCATCTGTGATCGTTGTGAAAGTGTGGGGATGGATTTTGTTGACCTCGGTTTTGGTAAAACTTGGCTTTTACGCGGTTAATAAAATTGAGATTAATTCTTTGCTGGAAAATTTATACCGATGTGGAATTATTATTTTTTTTTAATTAGATATATAACTTAGTGAAGATTTGGATAAAAAATTTTCCTCTGCGGTGTAGCAGAGTAAATAAGTTTGTATTTAAAAAGAAAGAATGTTATCTATCTGTTACTATTTAAAAAAAGGAAATTGTAATTTTGTTTTGTTAAAAAGATTACTTTTCTTAAAACAATGCTACAAGATAGAATCTACACTTTTATTCTAATTTCTAAGGTTTTATTTTAATTTCTAAGCTTTTATTATAATTTCTAAGCTTTTATTATAATTTCTAAGCTTTTATTTGAATTTCGAAGCTTTTATTTGAATTTCTAAGCTTTTATTATAATTTCTAAACTTTTATTCTAATTTCTAAGCTTTTATTTGAATTTCGAACCTTTTATTCTAATTTCTAAGCTTTTATTCTAATTTCTAAGCTTTTGTTATAATTTCTAAGCTTTTATTTGAATTTCGAACCTTTTATTCTAATTTCTAAGCTTTTATTCTAATTTCTAAGCTTTCATTATAATTTCTAAACTTTTGTTATAATTTCTAAACTTTTATTCCAATTTCTAAACTATTATTCTATTTTCTAAACTATTATTCTATTTTCTAAATTATTCTATTTTCTGAACTATTATTCTAATTTCCAAACCAATAAAATTCTAAATTCTAAATTCAAAAATATTCCTAAACAAATCCCTCTACTTAACCACCACCGCTCCTTCAAAACTCAGTATAACTCAGCATCAAAATCCAACTCCGCAATGCATCTCTTCAACTCCGTTCTAACGAACCTCAGCGTTTATCTTGATTACACGTAAATAACTTTTAATTCACCATTGTGCCAATCTTCGAGCATAAAAGAATCTATAATAACATAATGTCAAACCAGTCACTGCTCAAACCTATAAAGGATTAAACGTTGTTTATTACAATAATCGTTCAACGTATCGTTATCTGTTTTAAATATTAAACGACAGAGTTATCATTGAGCCGATTGCGACATAAAACGCCCATCGATGAGAAAAGATTTTTCCCATCGTGAGTGGGAGCGTCGTCGCCATGGCAAAGGTCTCTTTCATCCTGTCGTGCAAGGACGATACACTCGATCGATTCCTGCGATCAATTCCCCCGATCGAAAGGTTCTTCCCTTGTACATCGATAAGCTAATCGCGATCCGCGCCTCAGGTGTACACGACAGATTTTTTTTTTTTTTTTTTTCTTACAAAAAATCGCTTCGGTTTTATGAAATACCTACGATTATTATGGATATCCTTTATCCCTGTACAAGATACCGTCAATGAATTTATTCACGTTTAACACAGATTCTATATTTAGCAACAAATCGCTTGTATTTTATGTAAATTATATATTTCGTTTCTCTTTTCTTCTCTGATGCATGCATACGACAATTTTAATTCGCTGATTGACACGAATTTGTTTGAACACAGATACTTAGCTACGGACTGCTTGTATTTTAAGTAAACGAGTGTTTCGATCGTTTCTTCTTTCCAATTTACGAACCATCGAAGCACAGCCTACCAAAGCTTCCTAATGTTCAAAAGTTAAAACAGAATCTTCAATTATTATGAAACTTTATCAGTATACTATAGAGTTTTATGCGTTGATAGAAAACTTTAACCCTTTGCACTCCGAGTAACGGTCGATATTTTACCCCAACTGGTTCGTTTTTAACAAGCTACTTCCAAAATCTGTATTCAACTTCCCTTAATTTTCGTACTTTTATATTTACTAGCATACACTACCGCTCGTAAGTATCCGGGCACTCATAAATTTGTCAACTTGATCAATTTCTATTGATTTCAGTACACAAATGTTACAGAAACATGCAAATTAATGACAATTTAATGACTGGAAGTAATATTTAGTACCTTTTTAAGGAATCGACACATTGTAGATTGAAATTATATATTAATAAAAATTTGCCAATAGTGTATTAAAATTAAATACACGATTCGTACAAAGGACACTGCTTGAATTAACCATGGTAGAAAAACGTCATTATCTAATCCATAGCTTAAAAATTAAATAACCCAAATACAAAAGAACTTTTCAAATAACAAAACAGTTCCATAAGACTTTAATGACATACTTACAGACTGTAATGTCATTCTTATCGCATACTAGCTCAGTAATTCATCCACAATATTCAATTTTATCCTATCATAATATTCTGCTACACGTAACTGTAACAATAACGATTAAATACCAAAATCATAAATTACATTCTGTAAAAAATAATCAAATGCCCGGATACTTTTGAGCGGTAGCGAATGTACATTGATAAAAATCAATGAAATTTATTTTTAATCAATAAAAATATGTTTTATATTATGAAACTGCAAGGAACGAAGCAAGATGGAACGTCGAGTCCAACTCGACATAGGAGTGCGAAGGGTTAAGCTGTAAAATTGCACCGAATGGACGTAACACAAGAAAAAAAATATATATATATATATATACGAAATATTCAAATTATAATGCAAATATAAAATACAAAATCACACAGAATGGACGTAATACAGAAAAAAAAAAAATAAATAAATAAACGAAATATTCAAATTATAATGCAAATATGAAATATAAAATCACACAGAATGGACGTAATACAGACAAAAAAAAATAAATAAATAAATAAACCGAAATATTCAAATTACAGTGCTTTTCATAAAACCTGGCAGGCGAAATAATTTTTTACCAAAGTTTCACACTTTTTTTTTTTTTTACGTTCTCGAACATACGAATTTGCATAAAAATGTACAATTTACTTATCGGTAACCACGAGTGAAACAAAGGCTCGCAAAAACACTGAAAGACAGATCGGTCTCCGTATCGAACTCAGACTTTTCCCTGCCAGTGTCGCGGCACAATCACAAGTGACACGTTTTACGATAATGAAAGCCGCGGCGAGGCGGCCTCTAATCACCGGTTAGCCAGCCGCTTATTAATCCGCCAATAAATAACGCGTACCCGTAGAAAGCTGCTCGCCAGCGGGAGGTCTCGAATCAGGCTAATGACAATCGCGATAAGAATTCTCGCGCGTCGCCGCCGAGCAACGGAGAAGCTTTTGCTCTCCGGACGCCTAGACATTGTTCCCTGTCCTTTAAAACGGTTGGCGCTCAAGATCGTGGAACGAATTTACTGTTACGAGAAGAAAGAATGGGAGAAAAGAGAAGAAAAAAAAAAGAAAAAGAAAAGAAAAATATATGAAATAACGCGATCGAGCTACGACCAAGTTCTCCAAGGGGAGATCGGATCGTTCGATAGCATACAAATGCAATTTCTTAACGGGACACCGACCGCCTGAAAATCGCTCGCCGATCGGACATTCCTGATTGTGTAAGGTTGAATATTAACACGCAAGGATGAATATTAATTACCGTGAATATGATTAAGCGCTCCGCCCGCGGCCGAATAGCCGTTCCGCAGTAACAATGTTGCCTGTTGCGCAAACTCGATCAAGTTGGACACGCTGGATTATTGGGTTGCTTTGGTTCGAGCGACGGGTTCGTGTTTCTTTTTTGTTTTTTTTTTTTTATTCTTTTTCTGTATCGCTTAAATTATCCGGCGTTCGGATTCTTATATCACTGCTTGATATTGATATTGTACGACGCAAATTATTTCAAGTTTGCTTCTGTTAGCCTGTTAACCTTGTTATTTCTTTAATTGGAAGATTGGAAGATGGATAGAAATAAAAATGAATAAAAAAATCGTAATTTTGGTTGGATCTATTTTAATTCTTAGAAATGTAAGTATGATATATCGATAGAACGATGCATTAGAAAGCGAAGAATCCTTGAGGAAATAAATCATTGCTTTCGAAATGTCGATAATTCGCGTGATGAGCTAACTCGTCTTTCCTAGTTTTAACGTGATAAATACGAGGTTTACACCGTGTTTATATTTTTACCAAATTTAATAAGAATCACAGTATTTAATTGATAATTACAGTTTACGGTTCTCTAGGATTTACATTTTTTAAGTTGTGCCATTGTCGATACCAAGCAGAGATACGGTATAGGATACGATATAGGTGACGAGCGTTGCTACAGATTTTATTTATTATTTTTATTATTTTTATTAATTAATTCTTAATCTATCAGCTCCGGATAGAACAGAACAAGTCTTGTCTATTTTTTAGTCTCGTTTACATTTTAGTCTTGTCTATTTGTTAGTCTCGTCTACATTTTAATCTCGTCTGTTTTTTAACCTTGTCTATTTTTTAATCTCGTCTACATTTTAGTCTCGTCTATTTTTTATTCTCGTTTACATTTTAGTCTCGTCTATTTTTTAGTCTCATCTACATTTTAGTCTCGTCTATTTTTTAACCTCGTCTATTTTTCAGTCTCGTCTATTTTTTAGTCTCGTCTATTTTTTAACCTCGTCTATTTTTCAGTCTCGTCTATTTTTTAGTCTCGTCTATTTTTTAATCTCGTCTATTTTTTAGTCTCGTCTATTTTTTAATCTCGTCTATTTTTTAGTCTCGTTTACATTTTAGTCTCGCCTACTATTATGAAGAATGAGCGAAACATGATGATCGACTTATGCAAATTACAAAAAAAAAAACAGTTGCACACTTATGAGTTTGTTATGAAGAGGACTACACACAGGTGACCTATCGGTGCAAATATTTCATAGTAACCTAATTAACTGTGTAAATATCAGTTTGATAAATGATTTTATGAATTGAATGAAAATGAACAAATAATCCCGAGGAACTGATAAATAACATAAATTAAACGTGTCTAGCTAGCTTGTCCCAACAATCTTGTAAATCTGGTGGCTAATTTTTAACGTTTATTCTAATTTAAACGATAAGGAACAGGAATAAACAAAATGTACAATTTCCTTAACCAACGCCTCTACTACCAGTTCACGAATTTCCTAATGAAAATTATGTGAACAACTTGTCATTGATTATGTTAACGTTGACATCCTGTCGAACTGGTCGACGGCTTGGCGATGGTGTTTTTTCAATTCGAAAAGTAACTGTGTAACAACCGAGAACCGTATCGCGATTTTTAATCTTTAATATGGAAATGGAACAATTATGCATTTCAAATTTGATTTTAGAAAGTAGACTATCTGTGCTTCACGGACGTAAGCATGGACGTTGGAATAAAGTTGCGATTTGCGACTGGTATCGGTGCAATGAACTTACGACAGACTCGTTTCGATTCTTTTCCTCTTTTGCAAGGTCGAAATTCATATTCTCTCGCCTTCTTTCTTTCAACAAAATTTAGTCCTTCTACATTCTAAGTTAATATCTTATTATTAATATATTAGGTTGTCCTGAAAGTTCCTTCCGTTATCTTCACGCAATGCATTCGTCTAGCAATGTTTATATAAACATTCAGCCTTATTTTTTAAACGAGAGATGGAGGGAAAAATAACACAAAATGAATCCTGTATAAAATAATAATATATCGGAAAACATAAAATATTATGTATCCATTACTTATTAATAAAACGAGAGAAACTTTTGGGACAACCTAATATTATAAATATATTAATTTATTATTTATTATTATTAATTTATTATGTCCAGTAATTCTCCAACTAAAAATTTAATTCTCAGTCCGCCCCTGATAAAAAAAAAGGAAGAAAACTACATTTGGTTGCTTTAGTCTGAATATTCCTTTCTGAAGAAAGACAACCGCTTTCTTCGCTTTTTACTCTAGTCCCAACAATATATTGCAGGTACCTCGAAAAATCTCAGCTAATTAGCGACTTTGCATGGGTAATTACGCGAAGGAAAAAGGTATTGGTCGTAAATTGATCGAACGTTGACGTCATTAGCCTGAAACAAACGGTTCAAGCGGTGTTCGAGCAAGAAAGCGCCCAAGATGGCGAACACACTTGCGCTTACACGTGTATGAACTGGGCCATCGACCCGGATGTATTGTCCTGGAGGACGTTCACGTGTCTTCGTGCCCTTCGTAACCGCTAGATTTTCATAAATCGATTAATAGCCCTTGTCGTTGTTAACCGTTCGAGTTCCGAAGAGCGCGATCGCGTTGCTCGTACTTCATGTCTAAAAGTGCCATCGTATCGATCTATGGCGGTATGTTTTTAACACTAGAACTACCAAAGTGGTCAAAATGACTGATTCGTAACTTTTTACGGAATCTTTATAAATTAACTACGGTGCCTTTGCGTAGATTTTCCGCCATTTTCTATACAAAATATGGATAAATTTTTTATAATTACAGATATTCTTTTTTTAATTGTAGTTCTTCTTTCACGAGTCTTCTGTGATTCTCAATCAAATGGTTTATCTTGCATTTTATGAAACTCCTTTGAGTTCGTTTTAAAAAGCACCGCGGTTATACGCTTGACATTATCTCCCACTCTCATCTTATTTCCAAATACACCGACGATCTCTAAGAGAGCTGTAAATCTGTCGGAGCAACGTCCGGTGAATATGATGGATCACCGTACGATTTCTCAATTGAGTCCTTGGAACCTTTTGGACCGCTTTCTTCACGTCATATCACCGGTCACTGTCTTCATAAAACAAATTTCAATCGCCGAAACCCGAGAACACCATTAAAACGCGCGAACTTTAACATTTTCATTCGTGTGCATCGCTATAAATAAAATTATATTTATTCAGTACCCACTGATCTTATCGCGTGCAAATTGGGAACACATTTCTCAGCAACTGAAAAACGCATCCCTTTGAACAAACATTCCTTACTCCCTTTCTTTAATTTTAAATAAAACATTGATCACAGATCTTAGCTACAAAGCTTCCAAATAAAAAAATCAACCCTACCACTATCGACGATTGAAGCATACGTATCTGTACTAAAAACAATTCAAAATTACAAATATTTAAAAAAAAATACAAGATACAAGCCAAATAAAACTCGATTAACTTGTTACAGAAAATTGCAAAAAAATTCCTAAAAACATTCCGAATTTATAGAATTGTATGTAGAGAATGTCTTGATGAGAGAGAGAGAGAGACTTCCCATAAAACCTAGGTCTCAAATTTTCGACTGCACAAATACGATGGGACTTCGTTTCTAATTGGTTCGGCCTTTATATAATAATATAATAAATAATATAAAATAATATAAAATAATATAAAAAATACACACCTAAATAATATAAAACAGCCAAGGAAACATAGTTTTAGTTAATTTTTAAGTCAACAACTGTAAAAGCGCTTCAATACACACAACTATTCCTACATAACTTTATTACCGTGTATTCCATCGATCGAAACGATTTAATACAAAATTTTTGGTGCAAAAAATTTAATCCTACTAAAGAACAATGACAGATGTGAAAGAAATCTCGATTTAACCCTTTGTGGACGAGCACTCTTTCGACTCTGATTCGTAGCAGGTGAAGGATAATTTGAATATGGAGCGAGATTATAAATTAAATACCTAAACAATTAGGCAGAAAATAAAATAGAAAACAGACAAATGGTCGACGAAACGCTGTGGAGGCGACAATTCAACTTAGGAATCAAATTATAATGTCGCCGCAGCGGCGACATTCGTCCGCAAAGAGTTAAACGAGGAAAGGAAAGCGTTCGTACAGTTTACCGATGTTCCGACGCCCGTTTTGGAAGCACTTCAATCTACGCCACCATTCCTACAGAATTATATTTAATTAAATATTTATAGAATTCACACGAGAAATTTCAAAATTAATCATTTTGACCACCCCGGTGGCACCGGTGTTAATTTCAAAATGGACGCTGAAGAATCTTCCGGTGGACAAAAATTCGTGTCCCTTGCCCTGCTCTGGTTATCAATTTTTACATTATTCATCTCGAAAAACCTGAATCTCTTATCCCGAGAACATTTGAACGTCCTACACGTCGGTGTTATGCCAGTTCGAGATGCATCGCTGTAAACGGAACAATGCAGCGTCGAGATAAAGCGAGAACGAAACGAGGAGAAAATCGGAGAACCGTTGCGCAACGATCCAGCCACGCTCGCGGATGCTCCGACCAAATTGCTAAAGCGAATTCGTGTCGGACTGATAACACGGCCAATATGCAGAATTATTCAATTAGCGTTGCAGATCCATCAAGTCGATACACGTACACGGACATGTACGCACACATCGTTGAACCGAATTGCTCTCACATTCTCGGTTAACATTCAAGGCTATTGTACACGTCCCCACGGCGTTTCCTCGGCAAAAACAACCGGTAATAAATCGATACGTATCGCAGGATAATAGAGGGTGGAGAACCGTCGATAATAAGCGTGTGCAACGCGTGCTATGAAAATACGAAGAATGCGTTCGCATAAATAGCGAATAGCAATGCACGCGTGAAAGATAACGCACGCCTAGACCATTCTTTTCCTCGCCATTTTTATTTTTATTTTTTTTTTTTCCTTCTTGTTTATTACGGTCGCTCGGTTATTTCAGCGGTAATCAATCATGTGCACGGGCGAAAGATAAAAAAATGGATAAACAAGTTTGTAAAAAGAAATACGGACGTTTGTGACGCACGAAACGTTTTGTCGTACGTACCGGGCACTATTGTTTCTTTTGTTACGCTCAATTGAAACATTGTTCCACCTTTTTTTTGTTTTTTTTTCTTTTCGTTCAAGTTGATACTGCGATACTTTGCTTTGATCGAATCTTTTTTTAAAGTTTCGATACATTGAATTGTAGTTTCGTGTTGGTACTTTGGTAAAATTGTTTTGAACCCGTGCAAAGTTGCGGAGAATTTTTTTCATTTGTGATGCTAGCTTTTATTTTGTTGTAAACCAACGTAGCATGTAAAATGAATTTAGGTGGGTGGAATTTTTTTTATTTGAAATTCTAGAAAGAAATCAAAATGATAGGTATTTGAAGAAATACTTATAATAACAATTCTTTGTATATATATTTTACAAAAAATCATGGAAAATCTCCCAAAACAACATCATTATAAATCGATATAATTTCTATAAGAAATTACGAACCAGTCATTTCAACTGGTTCGGTGGTTCTTAAAAAATCCTTATAAGAGCAACAATTCTTTGTACATATTTTTTACAAAAAATCATGGCAAATCCCCTAAAAAACATCGTTGTAAATCAATATAATTTCTATAAGAAATTATGAACAAGTCATCTCAATTAGTTCTGTAGTTCTTAAAAAATACATATAATAATGGCAACAATCCTTTGTAAATATTTTTTACAAAAAATCATGGCAAATCCCCTAAAAAACATCACTGTAAATCGATATAATTTCTATAAGAAATTATGAACCAGTCATCTCGATTAGTTCTGTAGTTCTTAAAAAATACATATAATAAGGGCAACAATCCTTTGTAAATATTTTTTACAAAAAATCATGGAAAATCCGCCAAAAATACATCGTTGTAAATCGATATAATTTCTATAAGAAATTATGAACCTTTCGTTCTAGTGTTAATCGACCGGCAGCTTTTCGCCGCCGTAAATCTCTCGGACCCGATCACTCGTTCAGTCGAACCAAAAGATCAAAGAGGAGAAAAAGGAAGCCCAAAGTGGGCTCGAGGAAGAGTAAAACGACCAAGAGAAGCGGCAGCGAAAGCAAAGGGACAGGGAGGTCGAAGAGGAAACACAGGAGGCGCACAGAAGCGTCAACTGCTGATTGATTCTATGAACGGTCGATCGGCTTTCACGTTCGGAAGCGCCTGGACACGGTAGCTGAACCGTGACGAAACGAAGAACATAATTAATTATCCGGTAGGATGGTTGGCGAGTTCGCGGCAAAGAACCAGCCACCGTTCCCGCTTGCACTCGGTCGGACGGCACTTCTGGCCGATCGCAATAAAGTAAACAACCGGTCGTCGTTCGCCGTCTTCCTGCAGCCAAAGAAATTGAATCTGACGATCGATCTCCGTCCTTTTATGGGCCGTCCAATTACCGGCCGAAGCACCGATAACCGAGCAACGATAGTAATGATAAATAAATAAATTGTGGCTGGTCATCGGTTACGTGACGATCGGGAGAAAACGCGATTCACGGTTGCGAATCGAGCGTTGTTTCGAAAGCTTCCAGGTATTAGGTTGAGTCGCAATTGCTGACGCGTGCGGTGGATTATGAAGCTTTTTTTTTGGAGTGGACGGTGTAAGAAACAGGCGAATTTTGGTACCCACTGGGAGAAACAATTTTTTGTTTCTTAGAAGGTGTACCATTGTGCTGTGAAAATATTTTTTGTTCCTTAGAATGTGAGGAATCGTGATATGGAAAAATGTTTTATTGCTTGGAATATGTGGAATCATGCTATGAAAAAATGTTTTGTTGCTTGGAATATGTGGAATCATGCTATGAAAAAATGTTGTATTCCTTAGAATGTATGGAATCGTGTTATGAAAAAATATTTTATCGCTTGGAATATGTGGAATCGTGCTATGAAAAAATGTATTCCTTAGAATGTATGGAATCGTGCTGTGAAAAAATGTTTTATTGTTTGGAATATGTGGAATCGTGCTATGAAAAAATGTTGTATTCCTTAGAATGTATGGAATCGTGTTATGAAAAAATGTTTTATCGCTTAGAATATGTGGAATCATGCTATGAAAAAATGTTTTGTTGCTTGGAATATGTGGAATCATGCTATGAAAAAATGTTTTATTCCTTAGAATGTATGGAATCGAGCTGTAAAAAAATGTTTTGTTGCTTGGAATATGTGGAATCGTGCTATGAAAAAATGTTTTATTCCATGAATAAAACAATTTCTTATATAGCTCCCATTTTTTTTCTTTTATTTTTTATTATATTCACAAAAATATGAATTTTCATAAAAATCCTCTACACTAATTATTATATCATATCATAATATAATTCTAAATATTATAATTGTTATTGGTTACATTACGCGCACGCGAGCGAGCGTCGAGTTCGCGTGTATCGCAATAATTACGATTGATGAGTTTATTCATCGATGCTGTTGCTTTGTGCCGAGTCCGTGCACATGTGTCTTTTAATCTCTCGTCACGTTGCATAATTGCCCTACGTTACGTTTTATTTCACGACTCTGCACGCTCCATTTTAGCATCATGGCGAGAGTTTTATGGGTTTGCAATTGTTCCGGGCACAAGACGAGGTTGAATTTATTTTTAGCGAACGTTGGGTCGAAGGATAGCTTTGATAAAAATTTATACAGCGAGATTGAATATTCTAAAATGATTTCACATATTTTGTCGGGCTACTAAAACTGAACTAATGGAATAAACTTGATAGGATGAACAGTTTCGAAAGAAAACTGTGCATATAAAATTATAACGCGGTTACTTGACTGCATTTGTGCGAAAGACACTTGTTACACGCGACCTTGATATCTTTTACGTAGTAGCATAAAACAATTGTAACGTTTTCTCTAACTGGCTGCGGGTACAATAATCGCGAGTACACGGGTAAACAGTTGATGAAAATTTTGCATTGGTGATAATTAATACTTCTGTTACAGCTGTTGATCGAACTGTTTAATTAATGGCGTTCTGTCGGAGTCAGTAATATTAGAACATAGTCGTTACGACTGGTTCTTATAATGTTAAACAGATATACTATATTTTTGTTAAATAATTATTTACTTATGATAAACTTAAAAAAAGAAAAAATGTAGAAATTCAAGTTGACTATACAGATTGAA
>SMSQ01014012.1:22704-34376 GCA_019453375.1 Ctenoplectra terminalis | reverse complement strand
TGGATTTTAAGAATTTTTTTTTTTTGTGTTTGGTATAGTTTTAGATGAAATCCATGGAATTTAGGAATATTAGTTTAAGCTTTAAGTAATTTAATATGAATTATGGGAATTTCTTTCCTTTTTTGGTAATTGTTATAGTTTCAGGTGAAATTGAAGGAATTTGTGAATTTGGGAATATTAGTTTAGGTTTGAGAGAATTTATTTTCAATTATGGGAGTGAATGAATTTTAGAATACTGAGTTAGATTTTAAGGAATTTTTTTTTTATATTAAAATAGAAATGCCATTATTCTTTTTGATACAGTAAATAAAACAGTTCCTCAAACAACTTCCTTACATTCTGTATTCGATAATTCGAGACCGCTTGAACAACTATTTATCAATTTTATTGTATCATGCAATACATACAACTAACCCACAAATTTTTTTAACTGTCCAGGTTAAACTCGATAAGAGCCACAACGGCAAACTTTCGAGGGTTATCCACATCAGAAACATCCCCAACGACGTATCAGAGGGTGAAATCATCCATCTTGGCATCCCCTTCGGCCGCGTCACAAACGTCCTCGTCCTCAAAGGCAAAAATCAGGTAAGCCACGACCAACTAACTTCACTTACTCTATTTTATACAACACTGTGCAATCTCAACTGTTACTATTTAACATTAAAACTACCAAACCGCAAAAATCCCTAAAAATGCGCTACTGTGAATTTATAAAATTATAACATTTTCACTTGTTTGGTACTTCTAGTGTTAAAAAAATTATTTAATATTTTTTAACTCTTAAATTTCAAAGTCATTTAATAATTATTTAATATTATTTAAAATTGTTTTCGTTTATCACTGTATCATTGTAGCGATAAAACAATTCATCCAGAGCAATTATTATTTAAAAAATGTTGCAATTTATAATTCTCTGGCGGATAAAAATTAACTTTTACCGTCCTTTTCTTCATCGTTCGATCGCGCAAGATTGTTGGAACGCGTTTGATCCGGAAAATTAGGATTCGCGACGAATCAGCGAGCCACTCGGCAACTCGGTCGCGGATGGCCGAGCGGGCAATAACAGAAACAATCGAATCATCGATTCGACTCGATGATCATCCGTTCGGCCACATTATCCATTATCATTCGTGTACCTCCGGTGCATTTCACAAACGCTAGGATTCCCTCTGTGCCCTTGTTTTTACGTTTATCATTTGCTCTGCGGTGGATTGGAAAGGTTCATCCGCTGTTACTCAAATCTTGTTTGTTTAGCTGGAAGAATAGAATTTTTGATATTTCATTGAAGCGAGGTTCAAGATTGATGATGAATATTCAGTTGGCGCCAGAGATGGCGAATCCTGTTTCTAGTCATTCGAGTGAAAAGTAAAGAGGAAATTTTATTTCATAATTTGTTTATTATTCTAAATATTGTAGGAAATGTTCAAATCTTTTGAATTTTCCGAACCTAACCCGAACTTAACCGGATCCTGTTTCTAATTGTGAGGAAACAGAAAAATCATTTTAATGATGTTGTAATCGGTAGAAATATGAAAACTAAACGGGAAATAATTTTATTTCATTAAATATTGTGAAAGATTTGCCATCTGAATATTGTAAGGAATGTTTAAATCTTTTGAATTTTTCGAACCTAACCCTAATCTGTTCCTAATTGTGATGAAACAGAAAAATCGTTGCAATGATATTGTAATTGGAAAAAATATGAAATCTAAACTGAAAATAATTTTATTTCATTAAATATTGTGAAAGATTTGCCATTTGAATATTGTAAGAAATATTTAAATCTTTTAAAAGAAAAAAAGACAAAAATTGATAATTAACGTCCATATTTATATTATTTATAATCAGAGTTTTATAGTGTTTTATAAGAGTTAGAGTTTTATAATTAAAGTATTATATTATATTTATAATTATTTATAATACAGTATTATAATTATATTTACAATTATTTATAATAGAATATCATAATTATATTTATATTATATTTACAATTATTTATAATAGAGTATTATAATTATATTTATAATTATTATAATTAATTTTGAAAATCCGAGTCTAGGGATTTTTTTTCTTTTCTCTTAAAATTAGATACAATATAATAGACAATAAAATAAAATACAATATAATTAGATACAAATATTATACATTATACTTTTCAATATTCTCAGAAATAAAGCGGAAAGTGTTTAAAAAATTCTGATTATTCTACTCAATAATTAATGAATTAGCTTCCAACGCGAGTTAATCCACGCGAAAATGATAGAAAACAATCGCGAACGAATTAACGCTATAAAATTATGCTATTCGCCATCTTTCCGAGCCTTTCAGCAACGTTACGTCGCGAAATTGAATCCCGTTGATTCAGCGATGCGTTTTCATTTAGGCGAACCCTTCGCCGGAAAATTACGCGTGTCGAGGATGAATGCAATCTCTGGTCGTTGGAATATTCCGGCTCGGAACGATACGTTCCGCGGTATAATTTGTCGCGTCCTGTGCACGTTACACGCGATTCGGGGTAAATTAATATTAATCGCTGCTAAACACGCGTTTATCGTTGATTACGATTACAGCATCGCTGAATGTTTAAATCTGCGAAATTGATAGCAGCTGATTGAGTTTTTTTTTTTTTCTTTTTTGGTTATCGGATGAACAGTTTGGGATGTAATTAATCGTAGAAGAACGTGATATGTTACGCCTTTTTGTTTGTTTGTTTGTTTTATTGAGAAAGGTTTTGGTGAATTAGGTGGATATAGATTTTTTCTTTTGGTAGCAGTTTGTGATAAAATTTGGAGGATTGATAATATGAAATGAAATATTGAGAAACTAGAAATAAAAAGTAGGTGTTAGTCACAATTATTAATAGTATTTTAAGAAGTTAGATTAAATTTTGAGAAATTAGGAAAGTAGGTATAGATTTTTGTTAATCATAATTTTTATTAAAATTTAGAGGATTGAGGTTTAATATAATATGAAATTTAATTTCGAAAAATTGGAAATAAAAAGAGCAGGTATAGATTTTTGTTAATCACAATTTTTATTAAAATTTAGAGGATTGAGGTTTAATATAAAATGGAAATAAATTTAGAGAGACTAAAAATAAAAAAAGAAGGTATAGATCTTCGTTAATCACAATTTTTATTAAAATTTAGGAGATTGAGGTTTAATATAAAATGAAAATAAATTTTGAGAGACTAGAAATAAAAAAAGAAGGTATAGATCTTCGTTAGTCTCAATTTTTATTAAAATTTAGTAGATTGAGGTATAATATAATACGAAATTAAATTTCGAAAGATTAGAAATTAAAAAAATAGGTATAGATCTTCGTTAATCACAATTTTTATTAAAATTTAGACCATCGAGGTATAATACAATATGAAATATAAATTTCGACAAACTAAAAGTAAAACAGTACATACAAATTTTTAATCAAATATACAGCATCAAAGTTTCCCACGGTACAAAATCAAATTTCCAAACAACCAAAAACAGAAACCCAGCGAAACAAATTTTTCTCCAAACTATAATTCCTTAAAAAAAAAAAAACCCAACAATACAATAATTTCCTTCCAAAAATCTCAAACTCACACTCTATTACAAATTCAGTTTGTATCCATTAGTATGCGATTCTTCGCGACGATTGGCGCAAACTGGGGCTCACTTGAACTCGATATCGAATCTGGTTAACTCGCTCCCTTGAACAAAGAGAATGCATACGCGCATGCATTTATCATGACTTACGCACACCCTCCGCGTCCCTGTATTTCCGCCGCTAATGCGTATGTAATTTGCACAGCGGCTAAATCTCTTCATTTGGCTCAAATGCGGCGTACCGGTGCATCGATGCATTATTTTAATCCCTCCCCCCGGTATAAACAAACGGGGAGCACGCATTATCGTACCTGTTGTGCTGACCGTTCTACACGTGTTCCGCTGGCGCAGGTTCACGTTTCCGTTAGCATGCATTAAATATCCGCAATCGGGATCTCGCGAGCTTGGATAACCCGCCTACAACCCTTGTTTCGGAATAATTAATCGCGTTTATCGTCGGTGGTTAAGAATTTCTAAGGTTCTTTGTTAAATAAGACGCGATTTTTTTTCGTTTTGGAAGGAATTTTTTTTTTTATTGTTTTTATTATTTTATTGTTGGAAGGAATTTTTGTTGTTGTTACTATTATTTTTTTTTGGAAGGAATTTTTGTTGTTACTATTATTTGTTTTGGAAGGAATTTTTTGTTATCGTTATTATTATTTTTTTTTTGGAACGAATTTTTGTTGTTGTTTTTTTTTGGAAAGAATTTTTGTTGTTGATGTTGTTATTATTTTTTTTGGAAGGAATTTTTGTTGTTGATGTTGTTATTATTTTTTTTTTAAAGGAATTTTTGTTATTACTATTATTTATTTTGGAAAGAATTTTTTGTAATCGTTATTATTATTTTTTTTGGAAAGAATTTTTTGTAATCGTTATTATTATTATTTTTTGGAAGGAATTTTTTTGATCGTTATTATTATTTTTTTGGAAGGTATTTTTGTTATTGATGTTATTATTTTTTTTGGAAGGAATTTTTGTTGTTGATGTTATTATTTTTTTTTTTTGAAGGAGTGGGTTGGCTGTTCGTATTTTTGAATTTAAGCGGTTTTAGGATTTTTTCGTTAGTGGAGAGAATTAGGGTTTTGTTTTATTTGCAAGCTTTTTTTTGTGTTTTTTTTTTCTAGTATTTTGTTGAAGAAAGTTTTTGATGTTGTTGGATGATTTTGAAGATTTTTTTTAGGTATGCAGATTTGATTTATTGAATTTTAGAAATTTTGGGAATTAATGGATAAGATTGGGGTTGCGTTTTTATTTATTTTTTTTAAGTTGTTTAATATTTATTTAGATTATTATATTAAAGAAAATTTTTTACTGTTGTCTGAAGATTCCAATGATTTTTTTTAGCTGGGAAAAATTGATTCATTAAATTTTAGGAATTTTAAGAATTTTAAGAATTAATGAATAAGCTTGCAGTTCTGTTCTTATTTATTTTTTTTCACGTCAGCAGCAACCAGGAATAGAACTCGAAAAGACGTGAATTCTCGACAACGGTCGTTGTCACGTTCGTATGACTATGTACAGCTATCTTCTCGAAATGGTTTCTTGCCGTCATTCCGATGTTTGTATACTAATACATACCGATGCTACTTTTAAAGAAACATTAAAACAGTGTATCAGTGATCTTAACTCTTTCCTTAATAATTATGCTATGAACGATTGTGTAAATATTTCCCCGCCGCTAATCTAAAGGCGATGCGAAAAATGTGCGTCCATAAAAGTGTTAATTCTAAACTCCACACGTGAATCCACCCAACCTCCAAGCATCAAATCTCGCGACCAAGATCCTCGACCTACCCCGTCGAACTATCCACGAACCTAACCCATAATTTCCCTCCACGAGCCGCCGAAACAAATCATCCCCATTTTCCTCCGCCCCTTCTCGATCCCTGTGCACCCTCGCCTAAGACAATTCAAGTAACTCGATCAGCCAACAAATTCTGGTTATTATCGTGCGCTCGCTAGCTCGCGGGCGCCGGTGCTTACCAATTACACGCAAACAGACGGTGAGCATTGTTGCAACACGACAATGGAGGCGCGCGTGCATCAAAGCGCACACCCCCCAGTGGATGATGCCTCTGGTGGTGGCGATGGGTCGGCGAAATGCCTCGTGGTGGTAGTAAATCGAGTTTCACGATGAACCAGCCAGTTGAACCCCGCGGGCACTTTCCCTGTGTTTGCTTTGATTCGAAGTTTCCGGTTAAGCTGGTTACCGGAACGGCCGGTTGGCCTCTTTGTCTGATACCGTGGACCCTTCGAGCCTGTGCAGGATTTTCAATATCGTTTCGAGTACATGTGCTGGGGGGAGATCCTGGTGCAAAGATGGTTGTGAGATTTTGGGGCTAAATTTTGGGTATCTGAAGGTGGTTTTTTTTTTTTTTTTTTGCTGTGTGTGGTTAGGTTTAGGGTTGATAGTAAAGTTGTGAAGGATTTTGTGGCGAGGTTGCGATGATCGGTGGTTGGAGAAAGTGTGTAGTGGGATAGGGATGTGGGAAGTTGAAGATGTTGAAAGATGTTAGGGTTGGAAGTTTGTAGACTTTGTAGAGGTTGTAGATTTTGTGAGAAGTTGTGAAATTGTTGGAGGGTTTTTAGGAGGATGGTGTGTAAATGGTTACTCGTTAGTAGAGAGTTTTTTAATTGGTGAGATAAATATACCGAGAGAATAGTAAATTAGGTTTTTTGTGAAATTTTGTTTTGATTTGGAATCGTTTTTGTCATCGATGTTTTGTTTGTTTTCGTCCATTTCATCAGTAAGTTTCCATCATCACAATTTTATATCTACTCTTCCATTTTATCGGTAATTAAATTAAAGTGCTCTAAATGATGGCTCGTTAACACGGAATTTTTTCATCGCTGAAATAAATACACTCCGGAAAAATTAAATAAAATTTTTCTTCGAATTCCATTTCGATTCACAATAATTTCCATCGTAATTTTATTTTTACTCTTCCATTTCATCACTAATTAATTTTCATCACAATTTTATTTCTACACTTCCATTTCATTGCTAATTAATTTACATCATTACAATTGTGTTTCTTTTCTTCCATTTCATCACTAATTCATTTCCAGTGCTGAAAATGGTTACTATATAGCAAAGAATTTTTAAATTACTGAAATGAATACAGTACAGAAAATCAGTTAAATTTTTCTTCAAATTCCACTTCGATTCACAATAATTTCTGTCATCACAATTCTATTTCTTTTCTTCCATTTCATCACTAATTAATCTCCAATACCCTCTTTACCAAAAAAAACTCTTAAATTATTTAAACTAATCCACCAGAAGAAAATATTTAATAAATTTTTCTTAAAATTCCATTTACATTCACAACAATTTCCCATCGTCACAATTTTATTTCTTTTCTTCCATTTCATCGCTAGTTAATTTCTAGTACTCTAAATGATCACTCATTAAAAAAAATTGCTGTAACAAATCCACCCCATAAAATTTAATAAATTTTTCACAAAATTCCATTTCGATTCACAACAATTTCCCATCGTCACAATTCTATTTCTTTTCTTCCTTTTCATCACTAATTAATCTCCAATACCCTAAATAATCTCTCTTTACCAAAAAAAATTCCTAAATCATTGAAACAAATCCACCACAAAATAATTTAATAAATCATTCTTAAAATTCCATTTACATTCACAACAATTTCCCATCGTCACAATTCTATTTCTTTTCTTCCATTTCATCACTAATTAATCTCCAATACCCTCTTTACCAAAAAAAACTCTTAAATTATTTAAACAAATCCACCAGAAGAAAATATTTAATAAATTTTTCTTAAAATTCCATTTACATTCACAACAATTTCCCATCGTCACAATTTCATTTCTACCCTTCCATCTCATCGCTAATTAATTTCCAGTACTCTAAATGATCACTCATTAACACTAAACCTACCGACGATTAAATTACACCTGCTTGTATCAAAGACGTTACAATAATAAATACTTGGAAAAATACAGAATGCTGGAAAAACAAATCTTCAACCATATATTTTACGGAAAATCGCAAAAAAATATTCAAAAGTGCACCGTTAATAATTTATAAAATTTGAACAAGAAGTTACGAAACGGTCATTTGACCGCTTTGGTAGGTTTAGTGTTAAAAAAAATAGCTGTAACAAATCCACCCCATAAAATTTAATAAATTTTTCACAAAATTCCATTTCGATTCACAACAATTCCCCATCGTCACAATTTTATTTCCACCCTTAAATTTCATCTCTAATCCAGTTACAACGGTAATAAAAAAAAAATACTTAACCCTCTGTTAACATTTTTCCACGATTCTCCGACCAAATTTCCACTCCGCAGGAAGCTCCTGCTCCAAGTTGGAGCATATTTAATCGGAGTTCCGCGACGTGCCGCAACGTTTCTTGTTAATACACCGCTTTGTTTCGTGCTCTCTTATCGCACCGAAGAATCTCTCGTTCTATTTACATGGCTTAATATTAACTCGTGTTACTAAGTTTAACGCGGCTAACTGAAACGAAGTTGTAATCGCTCTGTTTCGCTGCCTCCTTTTTCAACGTTGAGTAGTGTGTGAGTTTCAGTAGTCTCACGTGCTATTAAGAACTTTTCTTGGAGCGTTGAAGTGTGTTAGAATGGCTGAATGATTCTGTTGAAAGAGTTTAATTGATGAGTTTAGTTCTTGAATTTCTTTTTTTTTCTGTCTTTCATAAAATAGGTCGTACGAGGGAATTTTAATTGAAAATTTGTGAGAATTATACGGTGATTTAAATAAACGGGATTAAATATCAATTTAATATATTCGAATTTTTTTCTATGGTCGGGGAATTTTATGGTAATTAAAATAAATTGGATTAAATAATTTAATGGGCGTTTGGAAAAATTAGTAAAATGCAATTTTTTTATGAATTTTGGTTGTTGATTGTGGGATATAGCTTTAAATGGGTTTGGATTAAAAGTTTTTTCCTTTTATCGCGTTGAAATTATGTGGTAATTAAAATAAATTGGGTTAAGTGATTTTTTGGGTGTTTGGAAAAATTAGTAAAATGGAATTTTTATGGAAATATTATTAAATGTAAATTTGATTATTAATGATTGGAATTATATGGTAATTAAAATAAATTGGGTTAAGTAATTTTAGGGGTGTTTGGAAAAATGAGTGAAATGGAATTTTTTAATACTTTGGTTGTTAATTATGAATTAGATTTAAGTTTAGTGTATTTGAATTTTTTCTATCGTGTTGGAATTATATGGTAATTTAAATAAGTTGGATTAAATAATTTTAGGGATGTTTGGAAAAATTAGTAAAATGGAATTTTACAAAGTTTAGTTAATTGTAATGTAATTTATAAAATAGTTCAAATAAATAGGATTAAATAATTTTAGGGGTGCTTTTTTAGAAAATTTACTTAATTGTAATATAATTTTTTAAATGGTTCAAGTAAATATTATTAAATATAAATTTAATTTTTAATGATTGGAAATATCTGATAATTAAAATAAATTGGATTAAATAATTTTCAAGAGTCTTTGGAAAAATTGATCTTATATTCCTAATTTAACAAGGTGAATGTATTTACAATATTTACGAAAACTTTGGAAATTTTTGTCGCGGTATATAATTTTAATTAAATTGAATTTTTCGATCAGTATTTCTCTAAAGTTTAGAAGAACGATTAGAAGGGGTGGTTTTTTGTAAAATTGTGTTAAGAACGTAGGTAAATCATTGTTTTCTATTTTCAACACGATTTTATTTGTTTTGCATAATAGTATCGTGGTTACTATGGCTCCGATCATCGATTACGTGTAAAGTTGGTAGGAGAATTTTTTTTTTCCACTCCAATTTGCGTTTTCATGTTACAATTTCCTTAATGTGATGTATCAAGGTCTCTATACTCTTTTCTTTTTTTTTTTCTTCATTTGTGGATTTGTTAGAAATCTAACCATCGTAGCGTAGTCGCAATGATTGTCGCAGTATTAAGATTTAATCGATGAAATGTTCATAAATCAAAGTACAAATTATGTATGAAGTATTGTACGAATCGTGGAAAATTTAGAAATCGTATAAAAAATTTTAACCACGCAAACGTACAAATTATACAGAAAAATATACACTAGAAATGATTAATTACGTTTTAATTATTTATTTATTTATTTTAAATTATACAAGAAATACAAATCGTATACAAAATATAAATCGTATGAACAACAATTATATGAATAATACAAATTGTATAAAAAATACAAATCGTACAAAAAAAAATTATTAATAACATAAATAGTATTAAAAGTACAAAACTGTACAAATTATACAAAAAAACAAAATCTTATAAAAACATAAAATGAAAACTATATCCTAACAAAAAACATAAATCATACATATATATGAAAAACAAAATAAAAGTATGAATTATATGAAAAATAAATAAATCAAAGAAGCAAAATTCAGAGGAATATAGTAAAATTGCGAAGAAAAAGAAGTAAATGAAAATTACATCGTGCAATAAAACATAAACCATGTATAAAAAAAAAAGAAAATTGTACTAAAATTATCAATTATATGAAAAATAAATAAATCAAAGAAGCAAGACCAGTGAGATATAGTAAAATTACGAAAAAAAAAAAAATTAAATGAAAACTACATGCTAACAAAAAAACATAAACCATATACAAAAAGAATAAATAAATAAAAATATGAATTATATGAAAAATAAATAAAAATATGAATTATATGAAAAATAAATAAATGGAAGGACCAAGGCCCAGAAGAATATATTAAAACTACGAACAAAAAAAAGAAGAGTATGAATTATATAAAAAATAAACAAATCAAAGGAGCAAGACCACAGTAAGATATAGTAAAACTGCGAAAAAAAAAAAAAGAAAAAGAAAATGGTAGGAGGAACTGCAAATACGGAAACGTTTCGCGGTGAAGAGATTCCCCGACGAAAAAGAATGCGAGGTATATGATAAAACGCGAACATCCCAGACCGTGCTTCTCTATATTAACATTTTAAATTCAATTTAAATTCAATTAAAGTTGGCGAGACCGCTTAAACGATCGGTCAAACGTTCACAGCCGTGCAAAAGTGGGGGGATTGGATGTCTCGTTGGCGAAACGGGGTGAGAAGCGCGGACCAGACTTTGTGCAAACGCTCCATTCGTTTCCTAATTATTACACCTCCTTTCCCGTTTGTCTTCTTTTACGGTTCACTTTCCACCGCTCTTGTTAACCGAGCTATCTTTCTGTATTCTTCGTCGATTATCGGGCCGAATGATTGCTCGATCCTAGAGTTGGTTTTAGAATTATTATTAGGTTTTTAGGAGTTTCGATAATTACCGTATTTATGGATTCTTGGAGGTAATTTCAAACGTGGGGTACAATCGAAAGACTGTTTGTATTTCTGTGTTTTTCTACTCGATCTTTTGTTTAATACTGGAACTACGGATCGAGTCAAAGTGGCTGGTTTATAATTTTTTATAGAAATTTTAGAGATTTATAGTAATTTATTTTTGCGGATTTTCTGTAATTTTTTTTTGTGAAAAATATGCACGAAGGATTGTTATCCTTGTTATTGGTGTTTTTCGAAATATCTATCATTTTTATTTCTTTGGTATAAATAATTTTAGTGTTAATAACCCGTATATTTCTGTGAAAAATAAAAAAGAATGATTAAATTAATTAGGCTATTGGTAATATTCAACTGAAGCAAAATGAACTGATAAGTAGTAATAATATTTCAACATTTCTATATTTCTATATTTTTTTTTATACATATAATAACTAATAAGGCCTATATTTAGTATTTTTAAAATCCTCTCCTCCAAAATTCACATTTTTTAAATTATGGCTCCTTCTATTCAAAGCAGAAATATATATATACAAAAGAAAGAATAATTAAGTAATTAACATTTCAAAATTTCCATCTTTCCACATATTTTTTTTCTATAATAATTAATAAATCCTACATTTACTGTTTTAAAATTCGCAATTTTTTAAAATGATCTCAATCCCAAGCAGAAAACTATAAACCAAAAGAAAAAAGAATAATTAAGTAATTAACATTTCAAAATTTCCATCTTTCCATGTATTTTTATTT
>SMSQ01014001.1:0-33370 GCA_019453375.1 Ctenoplectra terminalis | reverse complement strand
TAATCTACTTTTAAGCATTTTCCGCAATTTTTTGTAAAAAATATGCACAAAAATTGTTACCCTTATTATAGGTATTTTTTCAAATACCCATCACCTTGATTTCTTTGATACAAATAAGTCTACTTTAATCGCCGCTGATTCTAGTATCAAAATCTCAATTTATTGAGGCGGTACGAACAGTGGAGACATAAACAAATAAAAACTATAGCATTGTAATTAGCTGAAAATATTTTTCAAACGATGTATCAATATGACAAGGTGATTTAATAAAAATTGTTACTTTGAATGTGTCTGGAAACATATTTCGCTATGGAAACAAGGGAGAAATTTTCTGATTGAAAATTATTTGGCATAAAAGGGACTATTATATAGTCCTAGCAAAATATTTTATACGTACAATCATTTTAAAAAAAATTTCTCTTATTTTCATAGTTCCAAAGATATTTAAGGAAATAATTTTTATTAATTCACCGTGTATACTTTATATCGATAGACGGTTTAAAAATAGTTGGAAACCAAATGACTAGAATTGCTCAGTATTTTCTAGAACACCCTAATACTGTCGATCTAATTGTAAGCGGCAAGCTACTGCGTCTTTTTCCATTTATAGGTTAAAGATAAGCCCTAACAGCACAGAACTACCAAAGAGACAGAATAAACTTTCTCAAAGAAACGAATATGTACGACAAACTATAATACAGCAGACCCAGTTTCATCTCTAATGACTTGGTAGTCGATGCGGCGTAAAACGCACATGAATAATAATAAGAACGTGACATTCAAATTAAAGTGTAAAATAAAAAGTGGAATATATAAACTTTTAAATTAGGGAAAATATTTCAAGCTCTGATTAATTGAGATTTCTTTGAGAGAAAATAATAAATGATTGAAAACAATATGTTGTTCTTACCATAATAATCAGGTTTAATTATAAATTATATGCGATGTGTTAATTATAATGCTATTGTACCATGTTATAGTTATGATTGTCAATACCGTGTTTTGTAGAAATATTTCAAAAGCGTAATTTATTGAACTATTGGAAACTATATTTGACTGTACTTTATCAAATAACTATTTCAACTGCAAAATTAAATATATCACAATATTTGATACATCTTTTATACGACACTCTTTTTTAAATCTAACATACAGAGTTGTCCACGCAATTTACACACCTTTATAACTTTCGAAGTATGCGTTGCACGAAAAAGTTTTGTATACAGAAACTGCATGGTCTAAAGGGATACATTGTGTAGTGTATTAATTTTTTTTTATAGATGAAAGCGTTTCGGAGATTTGAAGGTCGACTTAATTTTTTTAAATAGAATACTATATTTTTTATACCAAAATATGGAAGAAAGTCGAATTGTGAGTAAAAAAGTGTGGACCTTCATTAATCCTAAACCTAATAACTAACGAGTAATTTCACTTTATATCCTGAAAATTTTCTTCGCGTAATATCAAGTTAGAGGTTCAACTTATCACAGATTTCCGCAGGACAGCGTGAAAGATAATAAGCGAAAATATTCACGCGAGCATTCCACTTGTTAAACCTCTGTTAAATCTATTTAAATAAAAAGAAATATCTTGAAGAAAATTTTCAAAAACCAATGAATACACAATTGACATTTAATCGTTGTGCTGCAAATTATGCATTTTTAAATCCGTACAAACAAACAAAAGTTTCGAAATCATAAAAATGGCAGTTATTACCAAACAATCGCAAATTTTAATTAAACAGCTCGAATTTTTATAAACAACAAAACAGATAAACCCACACGCCTAAAAATCGATGATTCTTAATTATCGACACGCAACATCAACTTCAATTCGAAATCAATTTGAAAATATTAATTAACCATTCTTGCGACAAAATGAATTCCTGTCAGGATAATTAATTACTGCTGGTACGGTGTATAATCCGCGGTGCCCGCAATTTCCAATAAATCCCACAATTTAGTCAGCCGTGACAACAAAGATCTTTTTTTTAGTGAGACGTATATGTTTCGGGGGAGGATATGATTGTCTGGAATTGTCATTGCCACGGATTTCTAGCAGGATCAGAACCCCTCCTAAACCGATTTATCCGTGCACACGTTTTGGAGCTGGTACATCATATATATTCCGCTGCTGAAATTCCACGATATTACCACGGCCGGTAATTAACGTGCGTACCGTCACCTACATATTTTCTGCAACGCTCAAAATCGATGCGCTAATGGACGAACACGATGCTATCGAATGAATTCCGATTCACGACCCAGTCTAAGAACATAATTTGCGCGATGAGGTGATTCGACATGAACACGTTGACATCACTGTTTTCGAAGACTATCGTTGGACATAAATCAATTATTGTAAGATTTATGAGTATGAAATGTTGGCGCGCGAATTACCAGAGCGATCAAAATAATGGATTTGCGATTTCTCGTAGAAGTTACATAAAACTATATTTTCTCAAATTTTTTAATTTTCTGCGAGAAATGCAAATCAAATGTTTTGTCCTTTTATCGCGCACTTTTTCAAGAACTCGGCGTTTCGAAAATTAGAAGCACACGAAGTGGAATAATTAACACATCTTAAGCGGGAAACGACTAAACTCGTTTTGTGTATATTGTTATTAAAGCACGGGAAACGACGAAACTCGTTTTCTACGAATTATCGGTAGGTTTTTTGGTGACAAAGTGATTTTTTTACAATAACTTGACCTTTTTTTTACAGTAAATTCCTAAAAATGGACCACGATAGAATAAAATGTGATGACGAAGAATTGTTAAAATTTTTGAATTTTTTTCATTTTCGACTTCTGAGAAAGTATTTTTATTTTTATAAAGCGGATAAAGAGTAAAACTGAAAGTTATATTAAAAAATAACCTATAGTTCAAAAGTTATAGCTATTTTATGCAGAAGTAATTTTGTGCGCGAATTGCAAAAAATCGCCCGCTATATGGTGTGAGTTTGGCGAGAAACCATCCGCTTAAGATGTATTAAGTTTCGAGACTCGCTTCGTATTGTAGGAATGTTGGGCTGATACAGGTAAAGGTACTCGATTGTAAAATATAACAAAGTCTTTAACCCTTTGTACTCGAGAGACGACTTTCACTTGCCACTTGAATTAAATGCAGGAAAACTAATGTTGATAACGAATATAACTATTATGTATCAGTATTATAACTTTCCAGTGTATTTTTACATTATACAAAACCTAATATTGAATCTTGAACTTTGTAATTTTGTTTCGTGCGATATTTTAGGAAGCACTCACCTTTCGATTTCTAAGGAAAAGTGTCGCGAAGATATGTTTTTAGTTCTACTTGGACCAATTTATTCACCGTTCTCATCGCTGTTATTTGTTTCATTATATTAAAATGTCTCATTTATAATATTATGAATTTGATTTCTAAGCAACGTAAAATCAAACTCATCCTTACTACGTCTAAGTCTATAGTTTGGCTAGGTTTTTATAATTACTAAAAACACATCAAATTAAAAATAATAATTTTAAACACAATGCTGTGTTACGAAGTGTACGAGATCTGAATATTTAAAACGTAAAGACGAAGGATATTTATTGACAAAGCAATTGTTGTCACTTATCAGTCACCATTCGAGTTGTTGCATTAATCCCAGTGGTGAGTGAGAGTCAATTCTCGAGTGCAAAGGGTTAATACTAATACTGATATTACATTAACTCTATATCTCACGCACTCTTTCTATTCTCTTTCAAACTCACTCTCGGACTCTCTCTTCTCAACTGCCCATTCTCAACTGTCTATTCTCAACTGTCTCGCACGCGCATTTTCCTTAACTCTATATTCCAATATTCTCTTTCTTTTCATTCCTTAATCTCTCTCACTTTGTCCAGACATTCCCAGAAAATCTTCGGTCACACGATGATCTCGTTCACTCGGTCCAAACACTCTTCTTTCGCACTTCTATTGCTCGATCCCAAGCACTTTTCATTCTCACATCTATCGTGCTGTTTCAAACTCTCTTCTTTTGCACTTCTATCGCTCTATCCCAAACACTCTTCATTCACACATCTATCGCTCTAGGCCAGTGGTCGGCAAAGTGCGGCTCCAGAGCCGCATGTGGCTCTTTGGCTCCTTAACACATTGAAGACCAGAAACTTTTTTAAAAATCTTATTACTGGCCGAAGTTATGCTCGAATAAAATTTCTACTTGCCTGCTTTTACAAAACATTTATATCTACAGTAAATATAGATCTTTATTTCAATTTTCAGATAAAGTAGTCGTTTTTAAACGTAACTTCCCATTTATAATTAATCCCATTTATAATAAATAAAATTTTTACTCGCATGCTTTTACGAAATATTTACATCTACTTCAACTTTAAGATGAAGCGGTTGTTTTTAAACGTAGTTTCCCATTTACAATTGCTTTTCACTTTTATGAAATGAAAGAAACGAAACACGAAATATCTCGTGACCGGTCCTCAATGTGTTAAGTGCGACTCTGGCACAAATATCCACGGAAGGCGCAATAATATTAATAAAATAATATGGGCGCAATAATATTAATAAAAAGTTATGACTATACCAAATGCTTTAACACTTAAATTTAAGATGTTTCGAAAAATGGAGTTTTTAAAAAGATTTTTTTTAATTTTTATTTTCATCAATTTAATAATGATAATTATTTTGTACTGGTGGCTTTAGAAAAAAATATATTTGAAATATTTCTATAGGCACCCCAGGTTTTATTTAGTGTAATAAAAGTTTACTAAACAAGCAGATTTGGCTCCAAATTTTTTTTTAAATTGTTGTAATGTTCATATTTGGCTCTTCGGCTAATAAGTTTGCCGACCACTGCTCTGGACTAAACATTCATTCCCGGTTCACGATTCCATTCTCACAGTATTTCCGAACGTTCGGTCCGTTTCTGTTGCCACCTTATGAAGTTATGTACAGCTTGATACTCAATATGTATATAGGTTATATTTCAAGTTATTTGGTTCGGTAGATAATGAGATATAGTGACGTGAAGTTAGGTGTTGCAACATTAAATTCTAAGTTAACACTTTCACTTCGATGGTCTCAGGTGAAAAGCGCGACAATAGTACTTATTAGCGACTTATGTCACATCGTCTTGTTATAAGGGTTCTTTGTGCTTTTATATATTAAATCATCTAATTTACTATGTAAGCGCATAATAAATATTATTTTTCCCGATTGTAGGCCTGCAATTTGCAAATATGAATGCGATCTATTAGGTGATTATACATGCTCATAACATCCAATGGTCGAGCGATTATAGTCGCCCATAGTATACAGAAATTGATTCGTGGTCAGCGATTATAGTCGGACATAGCAGCGTTCGGGTTAAATTAAGGAAGTAGCCAACGGAAACGATACTAATGATTTAACATGCCAGATCTGATTCCCAACGACTTTTGGATGTTTCAAAAATTTAAGCAGCAGTCGAAAGGACATCATTTTGAAGATGTAAATAACATAAAAGGTTATTTCAGAGCACTATCAGGTCTGCTTTGAGTAATGGCAGAGACGTTGGACCAAGTGTGTCGAACTAATAATAAGAGGTGACTAGATTGAATTTTTTCAACTATTTAAAAATGATATGATTAAAAATAAATATTTTATATGAAACTTTCAAAACTTAATTGTTCTACCTGGTACGTTAATATCGTAATAGTTATAATATTAGGAAAATTAGAAAAAGATTCTGAAAAAAATGATACCATGAAAAATGTATTAGATTATGTTAGAAAATTAGGTGCAATATTTTAGATATTTTTAAATGGGTTCTGAAAAATTTTGTACATAATATTACATAATTATAATTAAGAAAAATTCAGTATTTGGTGGCAATATTTTCAGGTTAAGAATATTTAAATAAAAAGACAAAAGGAGTTCAGTTTTCTTTAATTAATGAATCTTATTAATAATTAGAATTTTTTCACATAATTTTAAGAAACTTTTAATGAAACTCATTATGAATAAACTGTAATTATATTAAATGTTAAATAATTGTTAAATAAGACAAAACTGCAACAATTATTATTTATAATATGAATAAAAAGTTGTTTACTAATATAAATACCTTTTATATTACATGTCATGTACTTACGTTAAACAAACAGTAAGTTGTAGAAATTTGGAATTTTTCTAGGAAGACTTACCTGTAACAGAAATAATGATATGGTTAGTAATACAAAAAATACATAGCAATAAAATATATATCTATTTTAATATAATTTTCAAAGAACAGTAAAATGCTTTCAAATAAGAATCTTAAAGCTTACTTTTACTCTATTTGTAACTAATACAAATAGGTAGCCAATTTTTTCAGGACAAAAGACACATAAGACATATTTCAACCTGTTAAAAACTAAATGCAGCAATTCTAAATGTAAATTTACAATCTACAGCTTTTTCAGGTCAATGCTACATTAAATATGCATCATTGCCTTTCTTCAACGAAAAGCATTGTTCATAACTTTCATAAAAATCTAAAATGTTTCTAAAAGAAGATTATTGAAAAAAAACATTCTCTTCGTATTATTATAATTATTTAATAAAATTGATATATTTCTCTTAATTATAGTTAAACCCAAATTTGTAGTTTTTACTTCAGTCTACTTAAAATTTTATCCTAAGTTGCTGGTAATACTCATTCTATACTATTAATATGATTTACAATATAAAACAACTAACGAATATGTAACAATAAAATAACACATATATGGAACGATAAAAATTGAATCAAAATCGTCAAATTTATTTAGAGAAAGGTGAAAATTGTAATGCATATACAGTATGAAAGAATTAAAAGATCTTTTACTTTTCACATAGAATGTGAATAATATCTAATTACAATTTTACATTCATAAGAAAATTTTACTAATACAGTAAATACATGATACTCCTGTGTTGGTATGTTACTACATAAAGGAAAACTTAATCTAGTAATTATATTATAGCATTTTAATTACTTTCTATAATAATGTTTTACATTAGAAAATTTTTTTAACTGTTCTGGCAAATTCTTTACATATAAACTAAATACATATACTGAAAATTTCATCGAAATAAGGACGTTATTCGATTTCGGTAAAATTTTGCAGTATAAGTATATTGCACATACATCTATAGAATGTATTTTTTACATTATATATATAAATTTATGTTCACAACTTTTTTCATCCGAGTCTGTAATAAAAATCTAAAAAATACATTCTTTAGATGTCTGTCAAATATACTCATACTGCAAAATTTCACCGAAATCGGGTAACGTTCTTATTTCGATGAAATTTTCAGCATCTATATTTAGTTTATATGTAAAGAATTTTCCAAAACAGTTTCAAAAATTTCCTAATTTCCAAATATATATATATATAAATTTTGAATATATGATGCAAAATTATAATTTTGCATACTTTAACAATACGTATAATGTATACAATATACAGCGTGTCCCAAAGGATCTGTAAGTCCCTTTAAGGAGTGATTCCTGAGATGATTCTATGCGACGTTTTCCTTTGCAAAAATGTCAAATTTGGCTTTGTTAACGAGTTATTAACAAGAAACACTGACTAATTAGAAAGCGAGAAAATCGGGCGGCTGCCACCGAGAGCGTTCTCTCCGTGCCGCGCTTGTGCGAGTAACTTAGAATAAATTGAAAAATTAAGTTAAACTTACTCAATCGGTAAAAAATTCGCTTACTGTTTGAAAATATGGGTCACCGAGTCACTGTACTGATTGTGATCCTTGAAGAACCAAGTGATTTACGGCGTACCGAACAGCTGAATCACAGGTATACGATACTACCGAACATTAAGGGATGTACCATGAGGTTAACGTACCTAACGGTCAGCAAGGGTCAAGATCGGAACAGTGACACAATGACCCACATTTTCAAACAGCAGGCGAATGTTTTGCTGATTGGGTAAGTTTAATTTAATTTTTCGATTCATTCTGAATTACTCGTTGAAGTCAAGTGCGGCGCAGAGACAACGCTCTTACTGGTAGCTGGCTGTCTTTCTCGCTCTGTGATTGGTCGGTGTTTTTCGTTAATGATTAGTTAACAAAGCCGAATTTGTCGCTTTTGCAAAGGAAAATGTTGCTTAGAATTATCTCAGGAATCATCCCTTAAAGGAACTTACAGACCTTTTGGGACACCCTGTATATATATAATTAATATATTGATATATGAGCCGTTCGTAGACCAAATCGATTATCTCCATAAAACAGAAACAGATAATATTTATATAAAGCGGTAATAAAATAATATACATTGTTTTTCAAAATTCCCTTTAAAATAAGAATCGAAATAAACGTTGTATAATGCATAAATAGAGATGTAGTTATCATATAAAGACATATAGAATGAATAAGATAGAATAGCCTTTGTGTAATCGTTATTAATATCACAACTTTGGGGTGAACAAGGAAGTTAATCGATTTGGCCTGTGAACGGCTCATATGTTAATTGCGTATCTATATTGTTAAGACGTAGATGTGTATATTTAAATTATAATTTTGCATCGTATGCTCAAACTTTGCGACAATGCTACTAATAGTTTTTTATTTATTTATAATGCCACTTTCGCCCCATGTGACTTTTAACCCATTTCCATCGCGACTTAAATTGCAGGGACTCTCACTTATCACCGAAGCCTACACGATTGATCGTGTGTAATTCGTCAGGTCATTTATAACTCGTCCCGATTTAAATATTTCCTATTCTTTATTACTGCTAACTGATTGTGATCATGTATCAGAGTACGAACAATAATATATATCGATAAATATAAAATTCTTCGTGCAAATATTTTTATTCAATGCTACGGTATGATGTCGCTGTCGGCGGATTATTTCACGTTTGGTGATATAGAGAAGATATTGCACGCGGAATATTCCGCTTGGTGATGCAAATGGGTTAACCCCAGTCTCTTCTATCTTAGTCGAATGAATTGATTAGAAGGTAGCGGTACAATTTTTCTCGAGCCCCTTGTACTCTCTTTGTGGTGGCGTTATTGTACCAAATATCAGCGAGTATAAACGTCTCGGTATCGCATAGTCGGTCAGTGGACTCAAAAGGATAAAAATGCAATAATGCTAAAGGACGATCTTCGAATAACTGACTCAATACGAAACAAGCTGAAAAATTCGAGAAGACTAAAATTGAGGCAAACCGAGGGGCCAAGGAAAGAGGCTCAGTTTCCGATCCGATCCGAGAGCTCGAAGAAATCAAGTAGCTTGAAAGAACTGAACATTTCAAACGTATTTCAAGCGATTTGAACTGTGGTGCCCGGTTTTGCCTCAATTTCTCGAAACTGAGAGCAGGTATTGGAGTAACACTTAATCGGAAAAATTAAAGATCGACGTTGCGTGAAAGACAAAATTTTATTAAATTTAATAAAACTAAATGAACGTGGCGTACGGATGACAAAACAGAGAATGACTCGAGGATGGAAAAATAGAGCTATTTAAGTATTGAAGGAGGATAGACTTTGGATCGTGGTTCTGTAAGAGACTTAGGAGGAGAGTTGAAAGGTGAAGAATCCAGTGTGTGTAATCCTGAAAATTGGTGACTAGCTGAATATACAGATAAAACTAAGATTTTATACGAAAATATTTAAAGGTATAACAGAACGATCCGAGCAAACTGTACTCGTTTCATGCAGATCGATATTATCGAGCAATTCGCTACATGGAGTATACGCATTCGTGACTCTCAAGTTATCGCAGGGGTTTTTCTCGGTTAAAGATACGCTTTCACAATGGATAAATGATGCACCGCAGGCAGATAAAAATTATAAATCGATAACGGTTCATTATTTAAATAACAATTTCAAGATAAAGAATTGTGTCTTAAAAATTAATGTATTATCCGAGTCTCGTAATAGTGAGAATTTAAACAAATTGCTGGAAAATACCTTAGATTAGTGGTGTTTAAATCTCAATACATATGTATTTTATAACTAATAAAGCAGCGAATATCGTAAAGGCAATACGATTGTCTCCCACATGGGAGCGTATTCCTTGTTTCGCAAACTCTTTACAGTGAAATTTCGATATTTTCAAAAGATACTTGGGCTATTCGCATCTTTCAAACAATTCAGAACATTTGAGCTACTCGATTTTTCCCAATCGATCGGCTTTTTCGAGTTCTCAGATCGGATCGGTTATTTGAACCGAGTAAAGATTCGTTTATATACAGCACAGTTGTTAATTTTTAACAAGGTTAATATTGATGACATATAGAGTATACAGGATTATAACGTTCATAGAAATAAACATCAATGTGTTAATATTTACGCATATATGATTAGGGATCGCCAGGGATATAACCGACTATAGAGGATTATAAGGTTCATAGAAATGATCATTAATGCGTTAATATTTACACATATATTATTAGGGATCATCCGGGATATGACCGACATAAATGTACCGGTCAATTTGAAATTAGGTGTTATACAAGTAAATCCAATAAAATACCGTTCTCAACTGAAAACTTAGCTCTATTATACCGATATTTTTGTGTTATACAAATAAATCCAATAAAATACCGCTTTTGACTGAAAACTTAACTCTACAATATCGATATTTTTCTGTTGTACAAGTAAATCAAATAAAATACCGTTTTTGACTGAAAATTTAACTCTATAATACCAATATTTTTCTGTTATACAAGTAAATCAAATAAAATACCATTTTCAATTGAAAACTTAACTCTATAATACCGATATTTTTGTGTTATACAAGTAAATCTAATAAAATAACGTTTTCAACTCAAAACTTAGCTCTATAATAGAGATATTTTTGGACGAAGAAGTAAAATAACAACGAAAGAAAAGACACTTTAGTGTACATTTGTTATGAAAAATCCGTAGAGTAAAAGAAGAATTTAGTAGATATTTGCAAGGAATTAACACTAAAACTACCAAAGCGGTTAAAATGACCGGCTTCTAATTTTTCACAGAAATTAAATATACAAACAGAAATAAAAGATATATTCTTGGAATCTTTTTCTAGGATACGAAGAGGCAATGCACGGCAGCTGCCGTGTGAATCAGGCTTGAACGAAGTGTTTCAGAAGCCGGCCAGCCGTGTATGCGCGCACGCGCGCGTGATTACCGTGCAACTAACGTATCGAGCGCGATTTTATCGGCGTAATCGACCATAATGCGCGCGGATCTCCGCGGAGCGTAATTCTTTCTACGAGGAGGCGCGCGCGCGTGCAGGCACCAGCGTGTCCATCGCGATAGTCACGATAATGAAAGTTCGATTAGTAACCGCAACAGAGGCCGTGGATGCGACGCGAACCAATGCCTCTCGAGCGTTGCACCGTGCGCCTTTCCACGTGCAGAAATGTGTCACGATATCAGCGATTCGCATGTCCAGCAATTACTTTGTTACAGTACATAGCTACTGTGCGCGTGAAAAAAAAGAAACTTAATTTAGTTTCGAATTTCATTATTTTATTTATCATTAGCCATTATTGAACAACTATACCCATTGCTATGAGTAATTACCCTTATAGTTAGAATCGTCCGCTACGGAATACTCACTGTATGTATAGGGTGTCCCAAATGGTCTGTAAGTCCCTTTAAGGGATTATTCCTGAGATGATTTCAAGCAACTTTTTTCTTTGTCGAAGTGTCAAAAGCATTGTTGACGAGTTATTAACGAAAAACACTGACCAATCACAGAGCAAGTAAGAGAGCTTGCTTCCAGCGGGAGCGTTGGCGTCGCACCATGCTTAGGCCTCAACGAACAAATCAGAATATATCGAAGTAGCCGTTGGCAAGTGCTGAAATTCAGTTTATTTCTTCTACACGAATAACAATTAATTCGTTTATTCGATATAACTTTTGTTCAATACTCGCCAACAGGTTGCTTCGATACATTCTGAGTTGTTCGTTAAGGCACAAGCACGGTGCGGAGTCAACGCTCCTGCTGTCGACCAGCCGCTTTACTCGTTCTGTGATTGGTCAGTGTTTTTCGTTAATAACTCGTTAATGAAGCTAAGAACATTTTCGCAAAGGTAAAAGTTGTTTATAATTATCTTTGGAATCACTCTTTAAAGGAACTTACAGACCTTATGGAATACTCTGTATATGTACAGTGTAGAGTAGACCGAGGGGAATCGGATTAAAATAAGAGTTTAGTCAAAAGAAAGATTATTATGTTTAAAAATACTTTTATTATCAGTGTTCGAACTAATTGCGTATTAATTGCGAATTTATAATAAAAGTTAAATTTCTAAATTTTTACTATTATTTTTTCACTCTCGGAAGAAGATGTTTCGATTCGCTTCATTTTACCCTAAGACTGTATATAGTATATATGCAAATCACTCGTAAACGCAAAAGATAATTTAGATAGAAATTAAATAGTTTCTAGGGAGAGGTTATATGAAAGTGACGTATGTTTCCTTAAATTGGCATATAATCTTATAACAATATTATATGATATTTTTTTATTTTTTGAAGTGGAACGACATACACGTTGTAAAATTCTCTCTGAAGTTTCATAATAAATAAACAAAAGCATAAAAGCCGATACAAAATACCGAAGGTACCAGGTTTATTTTTATAAACTCGAAGAAATTACTTTCAATTCAAGTGGAACGACATACACGTTGCAACATTCTCTCTGAAGTTCCTTAATAAATAAACAAAACGCATAAAAGCCGATACAAAATACCGAAAATACCGAAGATACCACTAACCACTTTTGAGTCGCTATTGATCGTTTTTCACCAAAATTGATCAATTACGCGATTCCTGCTACGTAATCAACAATATTCAAAGTCTTCTCCAACATTTGCATAGCAAAAAAGCCTTAAAAAAGCCTTACTTTTTCTCTCATAGAGATGCACGATGCGTTCGAACATCTATTGAAACATTTAACCGTTCGGGATAGCGCCACTCAATATGCTGTTCAGTTTCTGAAGAGTAAATATGCAGACCGAGTAAACGGAAGGCAAAAAAGTGTCGAGCGTAAGTACCATCTTCGAACGGTTCCCAAGTACGGATACGATCTAGGATCTTCGCGAGACCAACGCCTGGGTCAGGGGTTTTTGCTCTATCTTGCCAAGATCGAAATCCGAGGGAGAATAGGACGGAACGATTTACGTAATTTCTATGGGGAAAGCGACAGTCCTCGTGAAGAAGTTACAGCGTCACTTTGCATACGAACACGAGGGATCCATCTTAATCGAAGAATGGTCAGCCCGATGCATTTCAAGTTCCATATTCGTACAAAAAATAACGGTCAGGGAGATGAAGAAGGTTGTTACGGTAAATCTTGTAAGCTTATTTGCAATCATTTTTATTCATTATACCGTGCAAAATTAAGTGGTAGAGGAGAATTTTTTTTATGTTAACACAATGTATAAACGGAAATAAAGAATCTTAACAGGTACGTTATAGCACCCAAGAACATGTACAGTGGGTGATCAAATTATTACGATCAGACGAAGGAGTTACATATTTTATATTTTTGGTAATATTATGTATTGAATAATAAAAACATGTAGGTAACCTTTTTTGTTCTTGACAGATAGACAGCCAGTTTGACTATATTTTGATTTGTTGGCGATGCTATTTTACTTTGTTAATGTACGGTAAGAGGTATATTTGTAATAGGTTAACCCTGTATGGGACCGTGTAACTTTAAAGTTACAAACTGATGTATCTATATTTTAAAAAATTAAATTTCTTTAGTTATCGCTGCACTATTAAATTTGATTACTGTATTACTGCAGCGACACCATGATCCATCTACGGTAATTATTAGTTAAAACATTTTCAAATCAAAGTGAAAAACTGTAATCAATCGTAATTTTTTCTCCAATAAGCAGACAAAATTCGGGCTATAAAGGGTTAACATTTTATGCTGCCATTGTTCATTTGCAATAGTGTGACTTGATGCTAGTCAGTTTTCCTTGATTTGTTACTTGTTTTAACATTATTAAGTAGCAGTGTGTGTACTTATTATATTTTTGTTGTAAATTTACTAGCTTTAAATTTAATTCAACGAATCATGATACATATCTTTACAATGTTTTAAATAATTTGTAGCAGACTTAAAATCATTGTTATACATTATCAAATACCTAAGAATAATTTTTATACTGAAAAAGGTGTTACTTCAAGTGTACTTTCGATTCAATCCTTGCTCAAAGTTTGAATAAGTAATTATTTCGAAGTGGTCATAATAATTTGATCACCCACTGTAAGCCCACCCTCTAAAAAACACGATTTTTACATTTTTTTTATTTTACGTATTGTTATCGTAAAAAAAAAAAAAAAAAAATACAGAAATAGTACTTGGAATATTATTCTTTCGTTGTAAAATTATTCTTCTTTTAATATTTAATTAATCTTAATGTTTTTTACGGAAAAGCAGTGATTTTACCCATTAACGTTACAAAACTACAGTCTAATGGCATTGCTCGAGGTTAATAATGTATTTTTTTTATGTAAAAGTATCCAAGGAATACAATTGACTCCTAAAACTTTAACAGATGCTTTATTGTTTAATATTTTTAGAAATGAATTCAGTTGAAGCATCATGTACTCTTGTTACCGTAATTATTATTTTTAATAAGTATTTTTAGAAACTAATCTTAGGATAATCTTATTTCATTGTTAATTTTGAAATATCTATATCCAAGTGTTTTTTATTTTAAATTGTAATACCGACCTTCCAAATTTTATTATAAATATACAAAAATATTTGTAATTAAGATGTATTTGTTTTGCAATTACTTAGCAATTACTAAAAATTCTATTAAAAAACAAATTTAATCCAAATAAAAGGAAAACCAATATTGATATTTTTAGATGTAAGTATATTTATTAAATTATTATGTGTCTTTTGCTTAACAACTTTTATCGACCCCTAACATTTGCATTTTCATGTTTTAAATATAAAATGTAAAAATGTTACACGGTACGATATATAATAACAATTCAAATTGAGAGTGAAACGCACGTAAAATTTACTCTGAACAATAAATTAAACAGTAGAAATGGAAGAAAGGTGAAGTTTCTTTCGTAGAAAAATTATTTGTTTTTCTCTTCACTGAACTTACTTAGTTTATAATTGTAAAATTGAATAAGTACAGGTTAAACAAAAGAAAAGTAAATATCTATAACAAAACTAAAATGTCATATGTCTAAAACTAAAATAGTAATTCATAGAAAACTTTGAAGAACTGTTGAAGAACTAAATTATGTCAGAATATAAATATTCTTAATTTCTGAGATAATTGCAAAGATGTCACAATTTAAAAAAATATTAAACTTTTGGGAATAATAATTGTTATGAATGACTCTAATAAATGATAAGTAGGTATACATACTTCATTTGAATACCATCATATAAAGAAAAACAAATGAAGGGAAAAAATTAAATTCTTTTCGAATAATATTCATAGAGTAATTAGTGCTGTCTGCATTAAAATAATTTGCTTAATAAATCTTAAATTGTTGAATTTAAATCTACTATTACTCTGCTTTATTTAATTCGGGAACAAATAATACAATACTGTTTCTGTCCTGACGTCAGAATAATTCGTTAAAGCTGTAGCTTTTGCTTCAGCCTCTTTGTTCCGCTAAAAATTCATTTTAATTATAGGTACTATCTTTCTAAGCAAGATATCCGCGAAGTTTGAATACTTCGTAACAAACAGTGGTATTTCTTATTTTTAATAACCCTCTATGGCTTTGTGTGACTTAAAAGTTACAAATGTATCTATATTTAAAAAAATTTATTTTATTTAGTTATCACTATACTAATAAAATTTATTAATGTAGTTATGCCACGATCAATCTATAGCAATTATTAGTTTAAACATTTTCAAATCAAAATGTAAAACTATAATCAATCGTAATTTTTTCTCTAATAAACAAAGAAAATTCGGGCTGTAGAGGGTTAAGTGGCAATGATACAGTTGATAATATTAATATCACGACATTCGTACACAATCGACCGCCATATTAACACACTACGAAAGTCCGATTTTCCAGCTTTAAAAGGCGAAGAGCTTTAGAAAATGCGTTTTAATGAGAGACTGGCCCGTCTAATAAATCCCCAAGAGAATATCTCTTAACTACGGTCTTTTTCCCCTGTCGGGTATTTATTTTTCCAGAAGGGCCCTCTCATTATTTATCATGCACGGGCAGCTTACTCCACGAGCAAAAGTAAATCTCCATTCCCTTCCGTTCCTCTTAATTTCACGGCTCCCTTGAAAGTCGAGCCAGCAGAGGCAGCAGTCGGTCGAGAGAACGAGAAACATCGAGGGACGAAGGGAGAAAAGAGAGAAAGGCAAATTCCCCGTGAGAAATTCCACCTTTGATTGCGTCGCAGCTCGAAGGAGTTGAACGGATTTATGTCGGACGCGTGTGCCTCTGCCACGAGGTCAGGAACGCACCTCCGACGAAGCAGAAAGCAGAAAGCAGAAAGCAGAAAGCAGCGAAGAGGAGAGAAAGGGAGAAAGAGTCGAAGAAGCCGAAAAGATGAGTATCGAGAGAGAACGAGGAGGATACGAGTGTGTGGCTGAGGAAAAAAGTAAGCAAGCAAGGGCGAGATGGCTGAGTGACGACGAAATAACGAGAAAAAAAGGACAAGTAGTCGCGACTCGTCTCGGGGAGAGAAAACATTAAAGCGCGAGGATGAAAGAAGTCCCTTTGTGTTTCCCAGGTGAGCGTTATAAATGAGCTCTCCGACGGGAACGAGGGTGTCTGGGACGAGGGCGGCGAGCCGGAGGACCGCCGCTCGACCACACCTATGCCACTAGAAGTCACCGGAGGACCACCGTTGCGACAAACGACCAAATCTGCTTTGCGGATGGATCGCGTTTTTCTTTCTCTCCCATTCTCCTCCCACCATAAGCTTCTTTTTTCCCTGTCGCGTGCTTTTTAATTATACGAGCCGAGAGTCGCGTTCACGTGTTGGGAGTTAATGTCTTAATTAATTAGACGGGACAGGGGAAATATTCTTAATAGTAAAAGGCTGTTTTGTCTGTTCCGTATAATAAGCTTTTCCAGCAGAATTTTTTATACTACGTCGTACGGGTGTTATTGTGCAGTTTCATGATAAAAGTTTTACAAATTCTTATGTGTCGCTGATGTTCAAGGTTTAAAAATTCTAGCTCATATTGTTGAATAATTTTGTTACCAATGGCGTCGATTTGATACTTCATATTATCTCGTACCATAGTTAATATTAATCGTGATAGTATAGCTAATATCATTCTGTTTGTGTAATCTTTTTGAAGTTTTGCAAACAATTTTGGTATTGCATTATTAATTGTATTTATGTGAACTCGAGACGAATTTATTAATACGATGAATCTTTGCGATGTTGCGATTAGGTTATTCAGGTATTGATTTTATACAGATCGAAACAATAATGAAATAACGTTTGTAAATGAAAACTTTTTTCACACTGAATTTTCTATTTTTGGATGATTGAAATAGCTGTTTTACATAGCTTTTTTCTTTTTACGCAACTGCCACACACCATTTATCTATGTTCTATATCCAGCTGGTAAACACGTGTTACTATCTGTTACACTACGTATACATGTGATTATACCTTCGATTGATACCTTCGATTATAGTGATTATTTAAACAGTTTAAATAGATGTAACATCAATGTGTCTGTAAATTCTGAATATAACATATACATATCTCTTCCGAGTTAAACTATCTGTGTAAAAAAATTTCATGGTAAAATAGAAGACTTTTAATATGATTTAAACATACGTGTTATACTGATCTTATGTTGATTAAATTTCTTGAGAAATAGTTATTTAAGTAAATGCAACTACTGATTCAAGACTGCATTATCACATACAGTGATTGGATAAAATACTGGAAACATTGCTTATATATCGTGTTTTTTCTTTCAGCTTTTCGTAAAGAACACGAAGAATTTCTATATAAAGAATAGCGTAATGTTCCATTAAATATTATCTAGGAAAATCCAGGATGTATTAGATGCCAATGGTTGTCCTACACAATATTAATAAAGAACTTTCTTATTTACATATTTAATTATTACATATGTATATACATATATTATCGAATAGCAACTGAATCTGTTATTCTGATCACGATATATAATATTCAACATTTACATAAATTATTAAGTATTAGCGATGAATCATACGAAGTACAAAATAAGTAAAAACGAAAAATTAACTGCTCTCAAACTTAAAAAATATTGTCTTTAAATTTAACATTAATTATACATAAAACAACATACCAATAAGAAATTCTAAAAATGCTTAATATTATAAATTAACGTTGTATCAAATTACCTATGGTTCTTACATACAAACAATTAATCTAATTTACTCAAATAAAAAATAGTCAAAACTGCTGAGTTTTCGGTTCTCCCATTTAATTTACTACTACTCTAAAATCGCCCAATTATTTACTGCTTCAACCTCCTGCGCTTTTTAATTCACTTTCAATCAAATCTTTAATCAACGACGTGCTAATAAAGTCTAAATCACATAAATCATCATAAATACCCTGTACGTCAAGCAACTTGACAGATCGAACAAAATAATCTTCGAAAGCAGACATCTTCTCCACTCGGGGGTTATTTAAATAACGCCGACCCTCCAGGCATTAATCCATAATCGTACGATTTAATTCCGGATAAACAGGTAATAAGATAATCCACGAAAGCCCTGGAGAATTTCGAAATCAATTTATTCCGGGCCAAAGAGAACCGGTCGCAGAAAATGAAACTGCCACGAAACGAAGCCAGGCCAGACGAGGAAATAAAAAAAAGAGCAGAGACGAAGAAGAGAAGGCCTAGCTACCTAGGGTTGTTCTCACACGAGCGTATACAGGGTGTCCCAAACAAAGTGAAGGACCCTTAAAGGGGTGATTTCTGAGACGATTTCAAGCAACTTTTTGCTTAGCAAAAATTTTAAATTCGGCTTTCTTGAGTTATTAACGAAAAACGCTAAACAATCACAGAGCGAGAAGACCTGCCACCAGCGAGAGCGTTGTCTCCGTGCCGCGCTTGTGCCGGTAAATCAGAACGAATAAAAAAATTAATTTAAATTTATTCAATTATAAAAAGATTCGTTCTGCTGCTTGAAAATTTGGGTCACTGTGTCACTGTACCGATCTTGACCCCTGACGATCATTAGGTACGTTGATCTCGCCGTACATCCCTTAAACGTTTGGTTGTGTCGTGTACCTGCGATCCAGCTGTTCGCTACACCGTAAACCATTTCATTCGTCAAGGGTCAAGATCGGTACAGTGACACAGTGACACAGAGGCTTACATTTTCAAGCAGCAGGCGAATCTTTTGCTGATTGGGTAAATTTAACTTAATTTTTCGATTCATTCCGAATTACTCGCACATGCGCGGCGCGGAGACAACGCTCTGGCTGGCGACCAACCGGCTTTGTCGCTGATTGGTCAGAGTTCTTCGTTAATAACTCGTTAACAAAGCCGAATTTGATTTTTTCGCAAAGGAAAAAGTTGCTTGGAATCATCTCAGGAATCGGCTCTTTAAAGGTCCTTCGCTTTGTTTGGGACACCCTGTATGCCTATGCGATGCGGCTGGCCAGCGCTGACGTGGATATAATGAGCCGCAGTGGCAATTTGTACGTTTGCTCGCAAAAGCTCGTGCCAGACACAAGCTTCAGCTTGACCATCTGATCAAGGATTATCCTTCCCAAAGGCCTTTGCCTTGCTCTGCACAGCCTCTGACCGATACACGGTTACCTTTCGAACGTAAGCTTCCCTCATGGTTGTATTAACAATGCTCTTAGCCCGTTGATAACATGAGTCGGTGCAAGTTGTTACATTACAGTGTAATGAAACCTTCGCCATTCGGATTATCTGATTTTCGTGCTGATGAAATATAGGGTTTGTTCGAATATGAAATAGGTGCCCAATATGAAATACCAGGATATTAGAAAATTTTAACGTTGCTATCTATTAGCGATAAATATAATCGGTTACGTTATTATTTATTTTGACTAGTGAACATATGCAGAGATTATGAAGTAGCGTGTGTTTGCAAAGGAGCATTGGAGAAAAACTCATAATACGAGTTTTTGTATAGGAAATTGTTTGTAAATTGCTTGTAAATTGTTTCTGTAAATAACAAGATAAATGCATCAACTTTATTTCTACGTAAAATTATCTTCTAAATATGGTAAAGTTTGTGTGAACATCGTGGAAATTATTAATTTCTATCTTGATGATAGAATATTTTGGAAAACTCAAACAGCAATGATTTTCTTAATATGGAATACCTCGAGAGGCTCGATACAGAATACTTCATATTAGAGAGTATGTACACTACTGTCCATAAATATTTCCACCTTCAGTTTGTATAATGTATACAAAATATATTTGAAATAAGGCATCTCAATGTAATTTTTATCAAATTATTTTTCTCTTATACCCATATGAAGATCACGCTTCTGTATCAATCGCATAAATTTATATTCATTCTACTTAGGAGTATCTACATTGTAATCTTGATACAAACTTTTTGATCCGATTCCATCAAGTGGTCAAATACTTATGGACGGTAGTGTAAGTATGTTTAATTCCATTATGAATAAGTGAAATGTGGTTTCTGCTCTTCAAATGTCGTTTATCGTGCAATTTTCGTAGAAAGAAATGGAGAAAAATATAAAGCAATGCAAATATAAAACAGTTATGGATAAAAAGAATTGGATTTTTAAAGGTAGAGAAGACATATTCGGTTCTTAGAAGAGCTTTGTTCCGTTTTATTAAACAGAAAACAAATTTGTGCAACACTGCATTAACACTAGAACTACCGAGGTGGTCAAAATGACTGGTTTGCAATTTCTCATATAAGTTCTATAAATCTATAACGATGCATTTTTAGGAATCAATTGTGCTATTCTACAATATAACAAAAATGAGTAAAGATCTATTTCCCTTACATTCTGTATTTTTTTCAAATAGTTATTACTTTCAATTCTTTGGTTGAAATAGATACACTTTAATCGTCGGTAGTTCTAGTGTTAATATGGATAATCGCTACTATTGTCTGCTAAAGATTTAAGAAAATTAGCTTACCAAATCAATAACAAATAAGCGAATGTTTGATCAATTATATTTGATTATTATAAAATGAAGTATATATATTAATTAGTTTTGATTGATAACTATAACGTTTTTTGTTCTATTTTGTATAAAAAGATAACAAAATTAGTTTCCTTTTTTTTTAACGAAGGTAATTATTAGACGCGTTACTTATTTATATTCTACTTTCCATTTTCGAAAAAGTAAACTCGATATAATATGTCATTTCATATTAGCGAATGGATTATCTCATATTAGGAGAAAACTCAGTCACTAGAGAAATGAGGACTTTGGTAAAAATGATAAATATTGTCTAAACCGTTATTATATTTTTAATTTGTCTGCTACCTGTCGAAATAGAAAATTTTGTATAAAATTACAATATTTAAGTTTGCACGATAGCATTGTAAATAGGTAAAATATTAGATAAAGTCTAATACTACAACTCTCCCTATGGTGTTACCTTTATGATGGAATTTTATGAATGCGAGTTAATTTGAAACCTAAGCGATACTGAGTTAAAATTAAAAAATAGTTGTTTTTTGGATCTAGAAATAATTTTAAGTCTGATACTGAATATCAATTGTTATGTTGTGTATTGTTAGTGTGATAGAAAAGTGAAATCTTATACAATTATATCATGGACTTCGCATTCTTTTTATCATATTTTAACCTTCAAGTTTTTATTAATAAGAGCATAACGTTTAATTATTTAATTTAAATTTTGTATAAAGTAATTTTGAATGATATTTCGGTTCATTTGTGGTTTGATACGAGGTAAAGAAATTAGTAAAGAAAGTTTTCATTTAATTGAAAACTTTGCGCGAACAGATTATATTTTACACAGATAAATGTTAACCTATTTATTATTATCGTATTATCAATAATTCTCTAACTACTTGAATTATGTATACAGTAGAACGTCGATTATCCAAATACAGGACCAATCACTTATGTATACATTAAACTATGTTTACAATTTGGGACACGTATCCTTCCCGTTTTAAATACCTCATTTCAGTGTCTTCTCCGAGTTTGATGCTTTCAAATTATTTAAGAGGGAATCGTAAGTTGGTGATATCTAAGAATATTTAATTAACATACTTTTCGTAATCCATATCTCTTAATTTTTTTGCATAATAAACGGCTGTATTTAAAAACTGTCTAATTTCTACTTAATTTACGATATGTTTACAAATTTGATTCTTTCAGACTGATTAGCCGAGAAACCACTTATCCGGACGGATTTTCCGACCTTCTACTGTAATTCTTTCTGTCAAAAAAATTGGTTTGTATCAAATACTTCAGCATACTATATATAGGTCACATGGAATTATGAAACAATTATTGTCAAACAGTATCTAAATCTTGTCAAAATATTCTCTTTTGCTGCATGAAACATTAACAAATACCACATGAACGATGGCGTCATTTATTACCAAAACATTCACATGTATCTAAATACATAGTAATTTGTTAAAATTCTATTTTGCAACAGATTGCTTGAATATGTGTAACTCAATAACGAATTACAATAAGCGATCAATTATTACAAGATAATAATTAGTGTCTAACGAAACGTAATTTCAATACGTACGTAAATGTTGAACCTAATCAAATGTAACACAAAAGGAGGTAATTAAATGTAAAATTCAGGAAAACATATTAGTTAACACGATTCAAATCTAAATTATCGATCAACTGCATAATAGCATTAAACGGACGCATAATGACACTAATACGGATACAGATACAGTATAGAATTGTATAAACTAGTTTTCAATTCTCCTACTGAAATTACAGAATAAACGGAGTCCATAACTAATAATTCGAAAATATTTTCAATTATTAACACGTTCCGTGCCGCGTGTACCGTGGGCGGTACATGTTAAACTTTCCATTCAGGCCACATGTACCATGAATGGTACACCACGTGATAATTACGCTAAACAAGCTAATTACTTATGAATTGATGTAATGAAATATTGCGCGACAATATATCAATCTTTAGTCAAAACATTAAATGACCTGAACGAAAAGTCGAGCAAAAATGGCTCGGCACGGCAGAAGAAAATTGTTTAATATGTAATAAAATATATTTACGTATAAAATATTTAAATAGTAATATATTCTAGTAGAAAATATTAATAAAAAATTAAAAAATAAGTTCTTTAATTTCTCTTTATAAAAAAATGAGTTCTTTAATTTCTCTTTATAAAAAAATGAGTTCTTTAATTTCTCTTTATAAAAAAATTAATTCTTTAATTTCTCTTTATAAAAAAATAAGTTCTTTAATTTCTCTTTATATAAAAATAAGTTCTTTAATTTCTCTTTATAAAAAAATAAGTTCTTTAATTTCGTTCGCATTTTTATCCATTATTTGCTCACCATGCGTGATACGAAAACGATTTCTATTCTTTTATAAAAAGAAAATAAATGATAAGAGTTTAATGAAAAAAGCATTGAATAGAACTGGGATTTTCCTTTCGTTAAAGACCAAAAGAGGAATGGAACCAAAGGTACGAATCGAAGATCGACAGATTTGGATGTGAGTCACGCGAGAATCAGCCTGCCGAAATTCGTCGATTTCTATCGAAAGCCACGATATCCTGCTACCTTCACGTGAGGTATGATAGTTATCTTCGTGGCTTCTCTTATTTGGAATCGAGTAGTTACACCCCGTGGTGCATGAGAATCGTTGAAATCGACATCAGAACGTCGCCTTCTCCTCGCGTCCTTTTAGAAATCCTCGTTGATGGAACCTGCTGGTATTAGGCGGGATCTACGTGGGTGTGGGCCCATCTTTATTTGACTCATTGTCAGAGCTAAGTGGTTCCTTCTATCCTATATAATACGATCTGCCTTATTTGTTGTGCTCCTGGATTAGAATGGTCCCATGACCACCGACTATGCTTGCTTCTTGTTTACATTATGACAAGATGAAAGCGAAGATTTTTTTCGTCTAATTATGTTTGCGTGCTGATTATAATTATAGACAGATCAGTGGCTACTGTATGCGATGCATTGATTTTTTTTATTTTAAAAAAGACGTTACAGAATATTTTAGTAATAAAAAGGTAACTAATAAAAGAAATTCGAAAATTGAAAAACATTTGAAACCTTATTTTGAAATGTAGAGAAATAATAACGAAATCATGTTTTATTTTTTGAATTATTTTGGAAAAAATGTTGAAATTTTGAAAGAAATGATGCTTTCAAAAATTCTTTCTGTTGTTTCATAAATATTCATCAGAATATGAAAATTCATAATTGCTTTGAGATGGTGTTTCCACACCTATAACCGTTTTACTACCGAGTAAAAAAAAAAAGGTTTCGTTATTAACGTTGCTTGATCTACGTTTCCGCAAAGTTTCAAATTTTTTTATAAATTATGATTCATTGAAAAGTTTGCTGTAAAATACAAAGATCAAAATTTCGTGTCTACTATTTAAAAAATTTTAATCATTTTCAGTTTACAACTAATGTTGCATCTTTAATTAGTGAACATGCATGAATTATAATCTCTATTAGTTTATTTCATATTAGTTCTAAATCTGTTCTTGTTATTTTAAGTAAAACGTTATCCAGTTTTATCATTTAAAAATATACCCTATTAATAAACTCGCAAGAGAACAACAAGAAGAAGGATAAAGGAAACGAAGTAAGTTGGAAAAAACAAACACAATCTCCTTATTAAAGTAAAAATATTCTGAAAAATATTTTTTTTTAACGTTGTATGGGTTTATATAGAAGATACAAATATGGGAAATAAGATATAAAAAAGGCTAAGGAAACGAGAATTTATACGTGTGTAAAAATGAAAGAAATATCACAGTGGATAAATTAGATATATTGAATAAGCTAAAAAGAGAACTATTAGGTCATCCCATAAATAATGTTGTTCCTTGACGCTAATTTTCACTATAAGATATTAATATTTCTATTCATTTTTAGTCACGACTGTATTGACAATTGTTTTCTATGATATTTTCATATCTATCAAATAATTTCTGGATTCCTTCTTCAAAAAATTTGGGATACTTTTACCTACAAATCTTCTTCAATGCTTATTTTAAGCGCCCATTATTGTAGAATTTTTGTTGTCGATTAAAAAATGTTGTAATAATTGGAATAACTAGTAACTGGTTGTGGCGAACGTGGAATGAGTTTCCAATTTTTATTTTTAGTTTTTAAACGCTATATCGCACACAGCAAAGACGACCATAGAAAAAATTAAAAACATCCAACATTTTTTTGAAAAATAAACCATCAAATTACTTAACAGATGGGGAAAGATCGCGAAAAGTAATGGTTGATATATCGATGACTAAAAATAAATGTATGTCTTAATATTTCATAAAAATTAGTGTCGAGGAATGACACTACTTATGGGATAACCTAATATATCGTCGTATTCTCTCTTACCAAATTTTTCCATCACAATATTCTGATTTAACCCCCTATTGGACCGTGTGACTTAAAAGTTACAAATTAGTGCATCTATATTATAAAAAATTAATTTTGTTTAGTTATCACTGCACTATTAAATTTGATTACTGTATTACCGTAGTGACACCACGATCCATCTACAGTAATTATTAGTTAAAACATTTTCAAATCAAAGTGAAAAACTGTAATCAATCGTAATTTTTTCTTCAATAAGCAGACAAAATTCGGGCTATAGAGGGTTAAATAACAATCTCACAGGAGCAATATATGCTATCCTCGTATCTATAGGAGAAATTTGAAAAAATAACTATCCATACGTTGTAATATTCAGCAAGTCTATAAGTGCGCTAAAAACCCTTAAAAATGAAGCTATATCTAACCAGATTATAAATCAAATCCAAGATTTGATCCATGACGCAAACAAAAATAATAAATCCACTGTATATAACTATCTATCACTAAAGGAAAGAAAAACAGATGAAATGCCAATCGAATTTCAAATCATAGATATAAAACCACCATTCCTATGTGAAGATCATAAACAGTACGTAAATAAAATTATTAATCGAGAATAGAACACCACATGACATACCAAGATCTAAAATATACACGAATTAATCCACAATTTTAGTAATAAAATCCAAAACGGACGTCTAAATAGAAGAGATCAGAATGTCGTGGCTCAGCTCAGAATTGGTCACACAAAATTAACACATGGATACCTAATGGATAAATCGCTACCGAAACTATACGAGCAATGCAACATTCAGATCACAGTTAAACATCAATTATATAATTGTACCAAACTGGACAATTTCAGAACTACTAACACTACCGACATGAAATAAATGTTATCAAAACTAACGTGTGTGTACAAATTGATCAACTGTCTGAAAGAAAAATCTTTATATTCTGTTATTTAACCCTCTATGGGACCGCGTGACTTAAAACTTACAAACTGATGTATCTATATTTTAAAAAATTAATTTTATTTAGGTATCACTGTACTATTAAAGTACAGTTAAATTAGTATTATTAAAAGTATTATTAAATATTAAGTTCGAATACTTCGCGCAAATGAGACATGCGAAGAGAATGTAAATGAAACGATATTTTTAAGCGTATTCGTAAAGAAAACTACAAACAAAAGTTTATAACAAAAATCGTAACAAGCAGTGGTATTTCTTATTTTTGACTCTCTATGGCTTTGTGTGACTTAAAAGTTACAAACCAATGTATCTGTTTTAAAAAATTTATTTTATTTAGTTATCACTGTATTATTAAATTTGATTACTGTATTACTGCAGTGATACCACAATTAATTTATAGGAATTATTACTTTAAGAATTTTCGAATCAAAGCGAAAAACTGTAATCAATTGTAATTTTTCCTCTGATAAGTGGACAAAATTCGGGCTATAGAGGGTTAATGTATTGTGTATATTGTATGATCCTATATCTACTACATTTACTGTAATGTATGTCGTTGATAACCCTTAGGAGTTAATGCGACACAAAATAAATAAAAAAAGATATTTTGATTTAAGTTGACACTTATACGATGGTGGAATAAGTAAAATAAACACGTTTGTAAATACAAGTACGAGTTTCTATTTCTGTCTGTGCATAACCAGACAAGTCGAACCAAGATAAGTAAAATCATAAAAATTAATTTAATAATTTAAATTTAATTTTGCACGAGGAATCGCCTTGGTTTCACTCCAACCATAATTTTTGTCGTTTTCTGTAATCGTAAATAATAGCTACTTCTATAGTGAACAGTTATATTTTTTAATAATTACTACAATGATAACTATTAACATAAATAAAACTCGCGCCTTATCGGGATAATTTGTTATAAGCTTGAATTTAAAACAGCAGGTTAAATGAGAAAATACTGAACGTACTAAGCGTATAAAAATGATTTATTTGTAAAATCTTAACTTCTGAGCAAAATTTATACCAAATTTTATTTATATTTACTTTTATAAACTTTGTTAGCTTGATTCGGAAACAAATCCAAAGGCCGTACGTATATTTTTTTAGAAATGTGTTCCACATCTCATATTCGCATAATCGTTAGTACATTTCGAACTTCTTAATCAACCAACTTCTTTCTAACAAAAATAATTGCCATCGTCAATTCATTGCCAAAATACGCGACACTTACGATAATAAAAAATGCACTGCGCATTTAAAGAAGTTGGAGAAGAAGAAAAATATAACATACTTTGAACAAGGATTCCAGTTTATGACGAAACGACTAAAAGTCCAGCTTGGTCAATGCAATGTCACGTATTTAATCGACCATTCCAGGAAAAATTCTGGGCGAAAACGTTAGTGAAGCTGTTGCAGGAACATGATACCCCAATGGCACCAGTATTCACGAGGCTTTCTAAGATATTAAATTTCGTGGAATGCGCGAAAGACGATGGGTAGAGGGCAAACCAACGGCGAACGTACAAGAAGGTTGTTCTGAAACGCGGTATGTTCAAGAATACTACTCGCGTACACCATGTCTGCTCTCAAATAATGTCTCGAGAAGTCGGGTGTTCGGCAAGATCACGCGACTTAACTCAGCCGACATAACTGCATCCATCTCGGTTGCATCTTGTGTTTCGAAAGTTTCGAAGAAAAATTTTTTTAACAAATCTGATTACTTCGAACAGTGCCGGATTAAGACCTTCGGAGGCCCTAAGCACTTAACCATTTCGCTGCGAAGGTCTTTGCCGAAAAAGACCTTATATTGTCTCGGTGTAACGATTCTGTTAAAAATAAGCGTTATTATATAGTATAGTATACATATATTTTTAACGTTTTAGAAATAGTCGCGTATACTGTTGCGGTCCCCTTCCTTGCAAGAGTCAGGTATTGGTTCATGGCACTCAGCGAGTGTCTGGCATTTCCTTTGCCTTTTCGTCAGTTCGATTTTTTCCTTCAAGCTAAGAACACCATTCCAGGTCATTTTTGTAACACATCATCAATATTAATAAATATACTTAGTCAAAACTCTGTTGAATTTATTTTACAAATAAATATTCAACAGATTCTTTGTGCTTTTATGTATTAAGTTATCTAATTTAACATATCCGTATACAATAAATACTACTTTTCCCAGTGTATGCTTGGAATTTCCAAATTTGAATGCGATTCATTGAGTGACTACAGCTGTTGATATTATCCAATAGTCGAGCGACTACAGTCGACCAAAGTATGCAAAAGTCGGTTCGTGGCGAGCGACTATAGTCGTCCGTAGTAGCGAAAGGATTAATAGATTTTGATGCCCCTTATACTAGAAGGTATATTACTATTTATATTACTTCATATATTACCTAATATTGAGCCGTTTATTTTGAAAGTGCCCTAAGTCCATTTATCTTCAAATCGAGATATTTAAGGGTTTGCGTTTCAATGAATTTAAAAATATACGTATAGGATACTAATGAGTCATACTGCTTAAGTGTATCTAAGGGTGTTAAATTTATAGTTCCTATTAAAATAGTGGCAATTGTTACGTGAATAATATGCCACTTCTTATGAAGAATGGAGTTAGGCCACTTTCAAAATTAACAACCAGATTCATTATAAAATTTGAAGCTGCGCAAGTCCTTTCAACGTAATTTAAAATCCTTCAAATTGAAAAAAACAATACTGAATTTATTTTACATATCTTTAAAGCACTTCGGAAACATAATTTATGCGATTCAAAACATTTTTTAACTACATAATGTACAAAATTATAAACATAAATTTATTACAAAACAATCTACTACTCATCTACATTTTGTGCGTGTGAAAGGGATTTGAAGAAATCATGATGTTCCGGTGGTATATATCGTAATACATTATATTACGGACAGAGTTGAATATTTTTAGATGCGTTGTAAACTTTGTAGTTATACTAAATTGTATTAACGTGGTCTTTTAACGTGGTCGATCTTTAACGACCGGACGATTATCATAGAGCTATACTCGAATGCGGCCGAGTCCGTAGAGGTCGCCCGTATTATAAAAAATCTTGTGACCAACAACTGAATTGTAATAAATAAATGCAAATATAAGTATTGACGAAGCACCGAAGTGCAACAACGTAAATGTACAGTTACTCAAAAAATTGAGCGTACACTTGTATTGGTAGCGTAAATAAACCGGATAATGGATAAAAACATACATATTTGAATGTAAACATAGAATATATATTTATTGGTATAGTCTAGAGAACGATTAGTAAAAATTTTTTTAAATAACATTAGCTATTTACTTATATTTAACTGTAAAAAGAAAAATAGTGATACCTTACTGATACAAAATTGAGCGTACACGTGAGACGTTATTTAAAAAAGCTATTTTGTAAAAATAATGTAATAGTGGTATTATTGGGAAACATCTTCAAGATGTTTAAGCAATATAAATAATATAAATAAATGATTTTAATATGTGTACGCTCAATTTTGTGAGCTCAACGTATTCCATATTAGATACCTATATGCTTCGACAAAAAAGTAACAATTATATTAAGAAGAAATTAAACGATATCCTACTTGTGAGTAATGAATTACACATATATTTAATAAGAAACTATACAAAAGAAATATTTTTTTAATTACTATCATTAAAAACTTCAACTGTTTGCTCTGTCTTTCAGAAAGTTTCTAGCACTTTCAAAGATTCTCGATTGGCATTCAAAACTTAATATGACTGCCCTTTGTTTATAAAGAAATTATTTATATAATTTTTGATACAGTTCGTTATTTATTTATCCAGATCATTAACCGAGATTAATTAGTTAATTATGGAATTCTATTACAGTGAAGGTAATTTGGAATTATGATGTTCTGTATCTTTTATTCCTCTCGTATTATTTTATATTAGGTTGGTCAGAAAGTTCGTGCGAGTTTTAACCGTTTTATATAAACAAAAGTGACTCTTTTTATTATAAAAGGAAATATTGTTAGTCAATAATGCATTGTCCATGAAATAAGTAACCTTTGGTTTTTAAGATTTGAACTAAACTTAACTGCATTTCAAAGCGCTGGAAGACAGTTATCGTTAAAAACCATACGAAATTATTGACCAATCTAATAACTAGAAGCTTGTTTACAGCTTTTAAATAACACCATAACCATTTATATTTGACGATGTAAACTGTGCTATGATATTAGAGGATCATATTTATACGTATACATATACTGCAAAAGACAGCATTGATCTATGTGACGTTTAGAATACCTTCAGTAATTTAATAGCAAGAAGGTAGGCAATAATTTTATTATTAAACAGGTACTTTATTGGAAGCCTAGATTCATTACAAAATGTAGATCATTTTGAATAGACAGATTCATTAAAAAAAGAAAGATTCTGAAAGTGAGAAAGGATATTACAAGTAATCCACATAATAGTAATATAATAATTTTCAAATAATCTTTTTCATAAACAGGTACGAACATATTATTCTCCTTGTATTTACCTACCAAATTAAATTTTATTTCAATTATAAAATTCGATTTTTGAACAGTTTCATAATTTATACACAGACCCAAAACTTTCAAAACGACAAATCTTAATAATTAATCTTAGTAAACGAAATGACTCAATAATGATTCAACTATAATAAAACGTCGATTATCCGAATTACCCCTTACTGCTGAGCACTCTAGATGTGACGGAATACTTTTTCGCGTATCGCGTATTCTAGCGGTGTTGGATTAACTATCCAACGTGTAACTAATTATAAGTTGCATTTTTGACATTCGTATCTTGTATCACTCTTTCTCTTATATTTTGCAAATTTTTGAGCAATATTCGAAGTATTTCGCATATATTTTGAAATTATCTTCTTACAAATTGCGAGTCACCCGTTTAACCTGAACATTTTGATCGTCAAACGCATATATGCGTCCGTAGTCCACGCCGGTAGTATTCACTGGACGCATATACGCATCCATAGCAGTCAAAGGGTTAATAGAGAGACAAAAGTTCTGACGAGCAGTTTTTAGAATAATTAGTCTTAAAAAATCTTTACGAATATATCATAAAACAACTAAATTGTTAGTTATATACCAACAACTGAATTATAGAAAATAAATAAATTCGTCGGATTCCTTCTATAATAAAATAAATATTTATATCGTATTTATTTCTTTTTATGCTTTTCCCATATTAATATAATGTTCAATATATCTTCAGCTTCACGATGCAATGAAGTGCATCCCGCCATGTCTTTATCTGTATCAAGCGTCATTAAGTGCATCCTTCAGCAAAAATGAATGAAATAATATCATCTTTTATAATTTCATATCCTGAATTATTCCGGTAATCGTAAACCTTCCAACAATATATTCTATCGCTAAGTCAGATGCACTTTCACCTTGTTTTAAACGTTCAATAATATTAGGTTGGGAAAAAAGAAATCCATTATTTTTTCGGTAGATGGCTGTAGCGATCGATATTTCGTAAAGTATCGATCAAATAATTTCAGATTTATGCTCGTTGTCAAGGTGACATTTCGCACAAAACAAATTATTTTGCTGTTTTTTGTTCGGTCCATTCAGTTGTGAGTTACAAGGTATTAAAAATGGAAGTCAACAAAGAGAAAATTCGGTACATTTTACAATTTTTCTTTGATAAAGGCGAAAATGCAAGCCAGACGGCTGAAATTGAGAATGGTGTTTATGGTCCCGATACTGTAACAGCTAATTACGTGCAATTTTTGTTTCGTCGATTCCGTTCAGGTATTTTTGATGTTAAAGATGCACCTCGCACAGGCATGCCCGTCGTCAAAAATGTCGATAAAATCACACNATACTGTAACAGCTAATTACGTGCAATTTTTGTTTCGTCGATTCCGTTGAGGTATTTTTGATGTTAAAGATGCACCTCGCACAGGCATGCCCGTCGTCAAAAATGTCGATAAAATCACACAGATGATCGAAGTTGACCGTCAGGTTAGTAGTCGTAGCATCGCCCAGGAGCTAAAGATCGACCATAAAACAGTTTTAAATCATTTCACCTAAAAATAATGGATTTCTTTTTCCCCAACCTAATATTTAACTTCTCTTCTAACTTCAGCACTACTCTTTTCCTTTCGATACTCATTATATAAATGAAGTGTACACACACTGAACCTAGACAAGGCACCAAACATTAGAATTTGAAACACAAAGGATACGTGCTTCAAAATGCGAACAGCGTTCAATAATTTACATGCACGACACATTCTGTGTTCGGCTAATCGGTCCTTTCAATCGCCAATAGTCCAACAATCAGCCTACGGATGATTGACGTTGCACTGTAGCTCAAAACACAACAGCATTGACAACCCAACTTAAACAATACATATTTTCCAGCTACCCGAAGCGCAAGCTAATCCACATTCTCCGATGTAGCTGAATAAACAACAAACAGTGATCATGCCGGTGTAAAGGTCTGACAGGCAAAAGTGAAGTCTAGACACGAATATTATAATCAAGAGGATGTTTCTGTAACGAAGAGACGTCGGAGGGCAGCGAAGGGGAGCGCAAAAAGGGATGCAAAGGATGCGTCAAAGAAATGTTTCGAGGTCTCGCGGCCTTCGAATCGGGTGATTTTAAACGGGCCGATGCGTGGCTCGCAACTCGTAGCCCGAGGCCAGCCGTCATTAATGCCAGTAATCCGAGAATCGAGAGATGCTCGCGTGCGCTCGTCTTGCATATGTTCCAACGAGCTGCCGATTCGAACTACCGGCCCTTTTTCCTTCGGCCGCTTCGCCCTTCTCCTTTTCCCTTCTGCCAAAAAGCGTCGTAGCCTCGCGCCGATATTGGTTGCCTCTAAAAATCGACGCC
>SMSQ01013990.1:0-31660 GCA_019453375.1 Ctenoplectra terminalis | reverse complement strand
GCATTGGTATCGCTATAGAAATTTATTTCTGTATTGTAAATGTTTTCATGACCACTGTAAGTGTACGCTCGATTTTGTGAGTAACTGTAGGTAGGATATTAATTCTTTGTACTTCGCCACTGTGGCGACACGTGTAATTTTTTTCAGGGATTAATTTTTAAAACAACTTTGAAACAAAAAATTGTTGTGGGATTGGAAATAGAACATTGAGTTTATTAAAAAAAAAAAAAAGTAAATAGAAATAAAATAAACATAAGTATAGTTTATAAATAGTTAAAAATTTAAGAAGAAAATTGTAAATGCCTGCAAAGGAAAGTTGTATTGATAGAACACATTAATGAATTATAAGGTATTATTTTTTGAAGTTAATACCATCAGTCCTGAGAAATTAATGATGCCTAAATAAAAATCTTAGCGTCGGTCCGCAGGGACCGAGTTAACGTGTTAATAAATAAACGCAAGTATAGTTTATATGTTTATTAAGATAGCTAGCTATCGGCTTTCCTGACACCACGTTTCCGTCTTCGCAATGTCTATCCACAACTTCCTCAACAACTCACTCTGTCCTTTCATCCCTCGCTCGCCTTAATATGTCGCTAGCCCCTTCCGTGGGACCTTCGACGCCGGAATTCTTCTGCTGGGCCTGGTTTATATCCTTTTCATAACTACGCTTGCTCAAAAACTACGATACTACATTGCTTTTTTTTTTAAAGTCAAGAAATATATAAAATACTATTTAAAATTTTTAAAGTAAGCTCAATTTCAGGATTCAGATAAACTTTGTATCTCCGTCGGAACAAAAGCAAATTAACCGAATAAATAGAAGATAACAAATATGAATGCGATAAAAATTGGAGAACCTGTTCCATGCAACGTGAAACGCTATTTTATCGAGGATATCGTTTCACGAATACCGCGGTTTCCCCCTTGTTTCTTCGCAGGTATGCGTTCGAAAGTAGGAAAAATATGTTTCGCCGATCTCTCGTGGGAGCCATGAGAATTGTCGTTGTACAGGGCGTCCCCTAATTCGAGTGGTCGCCTCCTGCGAGCGGTGTTCCTTGAGAAATTCGTGCCGTGGGTCTTTCAGGACGCTGCAGCTTTTCAAAATTTCATCTCGAAAGTGAGCGGGACAATGGCGTGCTTCAGCGGCGGCGACGACGTCGCGGCGATCCGACACAATGTATTATAAAATATTCCGAAAGCCGACATGTATATTTCACGTTCACGGAATTCACCAAAATCACGCGGAACCGGGCCAAGATCTTTCTAATCCGAAGGTTCAAAACGTTTCTCCTTCAAACCACCGTGTATATATGGAAATAAAACATTCTACGATAGGCTTCTGTTTCTGGCAATTTCGTCAATATATTGGACCGATTATAACTTTTATAAAGAAGTTATGATTCTTCCGTGAGTTTCGGATAATTGGGTTAGAACTGCGAAAGGTCTGTCTGCTGCTAAAAAATTACATACTGAAAAATTAGGTTTTTGAGAATGTGTTAGGTTGTACCAAACGTTTCTTTCGGTTTGTTAATAAGTAATAAATGAAAAACGTTTTATGTTTTACAATATGTTATTATATTATATTATATTATATTAAAATTTACTATATTCTATTCTATTCTATAATATTATATTATATTATATCCATCTTTCGTTTAACATATAAGGCTGTATATTTATATAAACATTATCAGACAAAGCTTTTGTGTAAAGGTAACAGAAGAAACTTTTGGAACAAGCTACTATTATATTCCATATAACCCACTAATTTTACAGTATTATTTATAACAATATTTCATATATTTCAGAGCTGTAAAAATCTTCGGATTTATCGTCAATACGTAAATGTACATTAAACAATTTTTTACCACCGTACTATTATTCCTTTGCTGTCAGGAAAAAATTCTAACATCTACCTTTATTTTATAAACAGTCTCGAATAATTAATTTCTGCTGTAAAGTAGCTAAAAAATTAATTTCCCATTAACAAAGCTGTCAAAAATAAATTACTAAACGTTTAACATCTCCAATATCCTACATCTGGACTACAGTTACATTTCACTGCTTCACCATTATCCTGGCATCTAACAAGCTGTTTATACTAACCACTCCTAATTTTTAAACCGAGCTAGAAAACCATAATCGTGCATAAATATTTTATTTTCTCTCAAGCAACCGAAATACCTTCCCTAGCTCGCATCACCGTCAATTTTCCAATGAATATGAAACTATACGATCGATACAGGCGATACACTTTTGTCTATAACGCAATTGACCGTCTGAGAAAGACCCACAAAGACACGGGAATAAAAACTACCATTATCCTTCGACACGAGCGTATTAAAATATAGCAAATTAATTTTACGCAGCAGAAACAATATTAATTTTACATTTACGGTCCCCCGAAATTTCAATTCCGAAACCCGTGTCAACCTTTCTCAAGTATCAAACATGCATACGCAAATGTACCCGGTAGAATGGCACGTAACTAGTAGTATAACTCCGTAGCGAGTCTGCCAAGGATATGCCAGCATCCTTAAAGCATCTTCAAAGTGGTCTGTCCAAAAAACCAGATGTCGGTATCATTCGACGCGTGACAAACTGGGTTCTTTATCGTTCGAGTTTCCAACGGGAAGTCCAATTCGCGGACGGATGAACCTGGCTCGAAACGAGAGACGGTAGACCGTCGTATAAATTCGCGTAATTTTCTACGATGGGATTCCACGTGTCGACGTGGAAACGTAGCTTCCTCCTCTCATTTACTCCACCTACACCTGGCTTGAAAGCCGCGTACACGTGTATGGAGAATAGTGTGAGCGGCGGCGAAGACGAATGGAATGAAATACGGAAAAGCGTGGCAAGAAAGGGATGAAGAAGGATATACGGGCCAAGATCCTAAAGATAAATTGAAGGAACGAAATAGGAAACAGCAGTGGAATAACTTGGAGCCTCTAACCCGTGCGACTCGGAAGAATAATTATGAAGAAATTTTATCATCTGGTTATGAGTGCGGAGGTGTTTCTATAAATTCGTGGATTTGTGTTTGAGAATCCTTTGGAATCGCTTCGGAGGATCCTGCGTTTGAGAAATATTGATAATAATGCGTTTATTTTGATACAACTTGATTTGCGCATCTTAGCTGTTACGATTTTAAGAAAGGAAAGAGAAAAGCGACTGAGCATCGATCGATAGAGAGGAAAATAAAATTCAGTAGTATAAGAAAGAAAAGTGATATCCAGTAGAATGAACCGAAATTATTTCACACGGTAATTAGCTAACTGATTCTATATAATTGAGCACTAATACGTTTATTTTTAACTATATCTTCTTGCTTCGAGGTTCATTAAATGAAAATTATTGTTTGCGATTATTTTTTAACACCTTCGTTACTTATCGAGTCCACAGTTTATTTTTTTTGCCTTGGTAATAATAATGATAATAATAGAGTAATAACTTTGATAACAGTAAGTCACCGTTTTGTAATAAAAGGATTGATTGTAAATGAAAAATATTTTTTATCTTAATAATGATAATAATAAAATAGCAACTTTAATAATACCGAGTCTCTATTTTGCAACGAAAGGGTTAATTATAAATGAAGAATTCTCAATGTACGATTATTTTTATCCTAATAATAATATAATAGTAATTTTAATAATAATGAGTCTCTATTTTGTAATGGAAGGTTAATTACAAATGAATAATTCTCAATATACGATTATTTTTATCCTAAGAATAATAGAATAATAATTTTAATAACAACGAGTCTCTATTTTGCAATAAAGAAATTAATTATAAACGAAAAATTCTCAATATACGATTATTTTTATCCTAATAATAATATAATAGCAATTTTAATAATAATGAGTTTCTATTTTGTAATGAAAGGTTAATTATAAATGAAGAATTCTCAATATACAATTATTTTTATCCTAATAATAATAGAACAGTAATTTTAATAACAACGAGTCTCTATTTTACAATGAAGAAATGAATTATAAACGAAAAATTCCCAATATACGATTATTTTTATCCCAATAATAAAATACTAACTTACAATACCAAAATAAAATTCCTCTTACAAACAAAACCATTCAAACGCTCTAGAATCAATCACAAACATTCTTCAGCCCTTACAATTCACCCAACTCAAATTCATCCCCCAACATTAGCACTATCAATTCTGCACAACAACTCGAGCTCCGCTCCCTGATAACCATCGCAACAACCCTGTTAACTATCAATTTACCAACAACAACAACCAAAAAAAAAAACCATCCAAATTTCTCTCCTAGCAGAATCAATCGCTCAATCTGTCAACGACCGCGTCAAAATCGACGAGATTCAACGAGACAACGCGCCCGCGGTGGCGCGGACCGGGGCGCGGAAAATCTGTGAAAACCGGGTCAAGCAACGAAACGAGCACGAAAATCCGTGGAATAAAAAAGGAAGACGAGAGAGGAGCTCAGCCAATAAAATCCGAAAAAGAAACGACGGTCCAATAAATTTTTCCTTTCCCCCGTTACAAAAAGGGAGTATCGACAACGAGACGCCTCTCTCTCTCTCTCTCTCTCTCTCTCGACGAAAGGGACGCTTGTCCACAGAATCCGAGGAACAAAGGCGAGACACACGTGCCTAGACACCTGTACACACCTAGAAACGAGGGTGTACGACGCGAGCGCGCAAGATCGTGGACGACAGAGTGACAATTACCGTTGCAGCCAGCTAGCCTGGTCCCCCTCTTCCATCTCATACATTAAAGATATCGCCGGTTCCCTGACAATACCTGCCAAGATTGCGTCATATGTTACACCGTAGACGCGGGGGTTGGGGGTTCGCAGAAAGGAAGGAAAGAGGACGAAAGAGTATCTTGACGCAGTGGCTGGCCGGGCTGACGGAACGATTTGAATTTTGCATTAAACATCAATGCGTAGATTCGTCCGCATGTTTGCCCCCTGCAATTTCACCTTTATTGGATATGCCCGCGACCCATGCCCGCCGAGATTTCGACCCCTCCTCGACGACTGAATCGAGACGCGTGGAGAAAGGAAACGGTGGAACCTTGGGTGCAGATGCTGTGGCCATCTTGAGCTTTTTTCTTTTTCTTTTCTTTTCTTTTTGTTGCTCCGTGGTTATTAAGAGGGAGTGATGGTTTGATAATGATGGGGCGTCGGAAGGGTTGTTTAGAGTGGTTTGTAAATATTAGGCGGTCTCGTAAGTAATTTCGTTCCACGACAGCGATTTTTGTTGGGAAATATTAAGACGTTCGTTTATTTTTAACATTAAAACTATTGGAGTCAAAATGACCGGATGGTAATTTCTCGTAGGAATTGTATAAATTTAGAATGATGGTTTGAGCAGTGAAACGACGTAAGGGTTGTTTAGAGTGGTTTGTAAATATTAGGCGGTTTCGTAAGTAATTTGGTTCCACGACAGCGATTTTTGTTGGGAAATATTAACACATCGAAGACCAGCGACTATTTTGAAAATCTTACTATGGGATCATGTTACACTCGAATAAAATTTTTACTTGTATGCTTTTACGAAATATTTATACCTACGGTAAATAGGGATCTTCGTTTTAATTTTCAGAGGAAGCGATCGTTTTTGAACGCAACTTCTCATTTATAATTACTTTTCACTGTTACGAATTGAAAGAAACGAAATACGAGATATCTCGTGATCGGTCCGCAATGTGTTAAGACGTTCGTTTATTTTTAACACTAAAACTATTGAAGTCAAACACTGAAACGACCGAAACCGTCAAAATTATGACGGTTCTTAGTTTCTCGTAGAAATTCTATAAATTTACGAATGATGCAATTTTTGAGGATTTTTTGTGATTTTCTGTGAAGGATATAGGTAAAATGTAGGTTTGTAATTTCTTATAGAAATTGTGTAAATTTTCAAGGATTCAATTTGATATAATTTATATAATAATATTGATTATTATAATATTTATAATTTTATATAATAATTTCATATAATTTACATCTTCCACTGTCTTTGTATTTTTTTTAATTCCCCGACAGGACAAGGTAGAAGAATATTATAAACCATTTTCATGAAACGAAGAGAATTCTTTATCCTCTGAAACTTTTAATTAATGCTTATTTAAAGTTAGCTTCTGAGAAATTTATTTCACTACGGATAATTATTTTCTTTCTAATTAATCACAGGATTATCGTCGCTCCTCAATTGTTGCAATTAATATCTGATTTAGGGGAAGACATAGACCGAAAAGCCTCACATCACAGAGCTATTGAGTTTGGATACTGCATCACGTGCTTATGACATCTCAATCGCTATTCAGGGTGAAGCAGTAACACGCCAGAAACGTATCTAACCTCCAAGAGCAAGAAATTTCCGTCAGAATGGAGCGATATCTAGAATCCACTAATTGTGCAAAATTTCCTTTAATATATAATATATAATATATAATATAATATAATATAATCCGAATTTTCGCGTTTAAAAATATTCAATTTCGACTGCCAGCTTAATTTGTCATTTAATTTCCAATCATAGTTTGCGCGTTAAGGAGGAGAATATAATTGGCTAGACACGACTGAAATTGCTTAAGTAACAAAACATATTCTAAAAACATTTTCTTTATATTATGTCTACATTTTAATTATAGATTATTCCAAGCTGAACGTTTTTTTATAATAAACCTTTTTTTTGTACCTTTAAGACTAAAACGATCAAAGTAAGATAAATTTTACAGAGATTTTATAAATTTATTACAGTGGCTTTTATATAATAAAAATATAGATAAATGTTTGTATTCTTTGATTTTTTTTTGGTACAGCTAAGAATACTTTAATCGCAGGTAGTTCCACATTTTTTTAATTAATTACTCAGAATTATTGTGCACACTTTTTTTAAACTCAGTCGCAGAGCATTCATTTTTGAAAAGGCTGAAAGAAAAAAATCTGCGCTATACAGGAGAGCGTTTTAAAAATGATTACACTGAGCCAACGTCATTATTAGCCTCCTTATTTAACACTACAACCACCGACCATTAAAGTACACTTTCTTGTACCGAAGAAATTAAAGCGAAAGGTGTATAATAAAATACCTAATATAAGAGAAATAAAGCTTGATGTATACCTTTGGCAGAAAATTAAGTAGTCTCTAAAAATACATAAATTTGCATCTCTCGGTTCTAAATTTGTACGATATTTATAAGAAATTAGGAACGAGTCATTCTAACCACTGGTTCTAATATTAAAAGCCAATTTATTCCTGCTAGCGTATATATTTTATAATAAATTTCCCCGTACGACATCCTAAATAATAAAAATTGTAGACAGAGAAATCATCGGAGCACATTTTTCCTCCCAGTTCATTTAACACTAGGTTTACGGTTTGTTGGGTTTACGGGTTTACGGTTGATTGGATCATTTTGATGGTTAGATTGAAATACAAATTTTTTGTAACATCATTAGTTCGGTTTGCTTCGAATTAACTCTTTGCGGCACAGGATTTCAGATAATAAAATAGACCCGTGTTGCACAAAAATTTTATTCCGTTTTAAATGAAACAAAATTGATATATTTTTACCGCTAAAGGAATTACATAATGTAAAAACATAAAAAAATAATAATAATATGGTATCGGGAACGGCGGACCGCGCCGGAATAGAAGACGACCGACCCGTTGTGCGTCTCGGCGCCGTTCAGACCGGTGGTCCCGAAATGTTTAGGCTAGGAGGAGACATCGGCCTGTTTAGTTTTAATTTTGACGCGCGTAGGGATCATTGGGTTTTGGGGATAGTTGAGGGATCGTTGGGTTTTTCCTCACGTTTGTAAGGGAGGAAAAAAGGGGAGAAAGAGAGACGGAAATATAACGGAAGAAACGGAAGAACGGAAGACACGGAAGATACTGAAGTCACCAACTCTTTCTGAAGTCTTTGTCAGAATAATCGAGCTCTGCCGCGTGGGAATTATTTGGTTTATTCAATACCAATAAAAATAACTGAAGTTTAACAATACTAACAATACTCTTAATCACTATGTCTCTCCTCGCTACTCTCTTTCCTTACTCCCCTCTTGCCACAAAATCTCTCGCACCCCGAACATTCACTCGCTTAAATGCACATCCCTCGATCGCTCTATCTTTTTTCCACATACATCCCTTTTTCACTCGCACTCAAAATCTTCGCATCCATCCCTTCCAATCGCGCAGTCACGTAGACTTCATTCCCACGGCCCAGTTTCTCGGTTTCAAACATACGCTAGACATAACCCAGACACTCTTCGCTAACATTCTTTCGACCACCCAAGATTCGTCCACGGTCACACTTTTCCAAACATACCCGGATCAGTCTCACTCGCAACCATAAATACATTCGCACCACCACTCGAGAGGCCCATCTAGTGGCGCCGTCCCGTCGCAGGTAGTGGCGACACTTACACGTTCAAGGCAGTCAGTCGAGAGAAGGCGTACATAGAGAAACTTCGACCTGCGAGGTGCGGTCGATTTTTAAGAAAGTTACTGTATTGTGCATTTTTATTGTTTTCCTTTTTTGTTTTCCCTAAATATATACTGTTCTTTCGCATCCTGCGTGTACGCCAGTTATTTGATCCCACAATAATTTAATTGAATTTGTTGTTATAGGGTGGGACTCGAATAGTCCCACCGTGACACGTGGATTCATGAATGGTACTTATTAAAGCGCATCCTTTTCCCTAAGTCGAGGTGGGATTAAAAATGTCCCACCATGCGTTACGATGCATCAAAAAGGTGGGACACTTTTAATCCCAAACAGTTTCAATAGATTTCTATAAGCAGAGATTTATTTAGTACATTTTTCTATATAATTTTCATTTTCAGTTTACATTTTCCGCACGCATGATTGCTAAACTCAAGCACGAAATCTGCGTCAAATTGACGGGTTCCGTAAATCTAGTGTTAATGCTGCATCGTGCACAAGAGACTTACGTTTGAATTAATTTTTGACGTGCGTAGACTTGCTAAAAAAAATAAAATAAAAATAATTCCGATTAACTCAAAATGCCGACGAAATATTCTGGTTCTTTTTGTTAAAAACGATTTCTTTTTATTTCATCCTCCCCTTAATCCACTACGTACATTTATGCTCCCATCGCATCGGCCGGCATAATCTTCAAGCTAGCGTGTAAAGAATGTAAATTAAAACCGTAAAAAGAGAAACACGAGAGGGAACAGTGAATCGGAGTTCGTTTAATTTAAGTAATACGAGTTGAGTGAACGATACAACAGATAAGAGTAACAAGTGCACCTTGGCAGAGCTCCAACGGCGGCATAACTGCGACCGATATGCAATTTTATTCGGTTTGGTGCGCATCAGGGCAGCTCGTTAATTAGACCAAAATCCGATGCGTGCGAACGAGAAAAATACGGGAATTAAATGAACGTCGAACGGCGCTAATTAAAATGGTCTTTCGAATTTAAGTGTGTCCTTAATGCGGCAGAACACGCGGAAATTTATACGTTCAATCGCTTACAGAGGAAATAAAATTGTCCAGTTAATGAATCCGCGAAGGTCTTCATTAAAATCCTGTGATTATTCTAGAAAATTTTTGTTCCCCTCTGTGCCGGCCAGCGTTGCTGTAATTTCACATCGTCACCGTTTCAACTCCCCTCCTTTTAAAATGTGCAATAAAAATTTCCTTTAATTAAAAGAAACAGTAAGACCCGATCGTTCAATTGTAAAAAGCAAGCACACGTTTTAGAAAAATTGTATCTTATGTTCGATATATTTTTGTACTTCGCTGATCGTTTTGTTAATCCTCTATAGCCCGAATATTGTCTGCTTATCGGAGAAAAAATTACGATTAATTACAGTTTTTCACTTTGATTTGAAAATTACGATTAATTACAGTTTTTCACTTTGATTTGAAAATTACGATTAATTATAGTTTTTCGCTTTGATTTGAAAATTACGATTAATTACAGTTTTTCACTTTGATTTGAAAATTACGATTAATTACAGTTTTTCGCTTTGATTTGAAAATTACGATTAATTACAGTTTTTCGCTTTGACTTGAAAATTACGATTAATTACAGTTTTTCGCTTTGACTTGAAAATTATGATTAATTACAGTTTTTCGCTTTGATTTGAAAATTACGATTAATTACAGTTTTTCGCTTTGATTTGAAAATTTTTAACACAACAACTATCGACCAATAAAGCATACTTATTTCTAAAAAATCACGATGAAAGGTATATAAAAAAATACGCAATGCAAGGGAAACAAAGCTATGTCTACATTTTTAACAGAAAATCACGGAAAATTGCCTGCGAGATGCGACAGTAAATTTATAAAATTCCTGTAAAAAATTAAAAACGGGTCATTTTGACCACTCTGATAGTTCTAGTGTTAAACTAACAATTTATGGCTCGTCATATCGCTATAGTAACACAGTAATAAAATAAACTTTTACAATGATAACTAAGTAAGATAAATATTTAAAATATAGGTACATTAATTTGTAACTTTTAAGTCACACAAAGCCACAGAGGGTTAAATTTGCAAAATTTTTAAATCTCGATTTACTCGGTTCTTTTTTGTATTAGATGGTGAATTCCGATATTCTTGAAAAACTTCAGTCGCGATTGAATTATTTTCCAATCAACGCGACTAATTTCAGACAGAGTTATAAAATATCGCCGGCAGTTACAAAATATCGCCTCGATTTCTCAGGTCTGATCGATCGACCGTTCAAGACATAAGAATGCATCGCGATTAGCACAACTGGCGAATTGCCCAGTCGCTTCTAATGCAACGCTAATCCTCTTAACGTTCTTCCCCATCGCTCTTTCTTTCTTCCCTTTTGTCTACCGCTCCAACTATCATACGCGCTGTTCCGTCGACAAGTAGAATTTCCTTCGAAAAAAGAAAGAGAATTCTACTCGTACGAGTCAACCAAAAATGAGTCGTCATCGATTGGAAAGCAAAGTATCCCCTATCCAACTTAATTACGCGAGAAGAAAATTTTCAGAATTCTATCATAACATAAAAAAAAAAAATATCTATCAAAGCTTATGGACGGTAATAAAAAAAGGATCTATCAAAGCTTACGATCAAGCTACTATCGAAAATTAGAAGTATGACTTTTCTAAACGATATAAAAAATAATCACCACTGTTTTTTTTTTAATTCCGCAAAATATTGAATTAAGTTATCAGCAGACTGAATTTTTATGCAAATTCGTATTTCTGTGAATATAATTAAAAATATAGAAGCTAGACGGGTAACTGTTGTATTTAATACTATATCTTGGGTTTATTTACATATTTTTTCTTATTACGTGCATTCTGTGTATTTTTATACGCCTGTAGGAAATTTAAAGACGCAGCTATACGAAGAATATACAAAATATCCAACTCGTACTGTTTTTGATAATAATTTTCTGCAAAAATTCCACCTTTCTCGCTATACTTTCAGAATCATAAATTCAGATAAAAAATCTTCAATCCATTAATACAGTTTGTTTTACTAGTCTTAAAATTTTAAAACGAGTCTAATATTATCAACTATAAATTCAGTAAGAAAATAAAAGCAGTAAGAAAATACATTGCTTATTCAGCCAAATATTTCGAATTATATTCCTCGAGACGAAAAGGAAAACTATTTCCTTACAACAAAAGCGAAACACCTGCAGGGTGCTTTTAGCGTGCACAATGCGTTTTGAATTCGTATCTGTTATATTTAGAGTAGTCGTAGAATCATCCCCGAAGAAATATCGCGCGATACACAAGAGAAGGCAAGAGCGAGATACGTAAGAAAGTCGCAGTGAATACTATCGAGCCTATGAAAGCTGCTTTCATATTTTACCTTTCGCCAATACAATGGATCGTACGATACGTGACATTTAAAACGCACGTTTCCACGAACGAAGAACAAGAAGAATTTTAATTCATCCCTTGACGCGTCAAACGTGGGCTACTTTTCACAAAATACCGCGAAAAAATCGTTCCTTCAAAAATAGCTTAGAAAAAAAATTCAATATTTATTCACTACTTCGCGTACTTGCAGGTGTTCCAAGATTAAATGAATTAACCCTTTGCGGTCTTATGTCGAGCCAGACTCCACATTTTTATTTTGTTCCATTATTTTTATTTCCGCGACACGAAACGTATTCTTTTATATTAAAATTTAATTTAATGAAAAATTTTCTATCCAGATATTGATTATGAAAATATGAAAATTAAGCCAATTTAGAATATAGAAGATGAACTAGTTGGGCTAAAGTGTGGAATACAGCTCGGACCGCAAAGGGTTAATCAAAGTGGTGAGTGAGAGTCGCCTCTCGAGTTGACACTGTTAATCAAGGGTTACTGTTACAAACGATCAATTAGCAATTTGTTATAGCAATTTTATAAATTCACCGCGATAAATTTTCTGGAATTTTTCGCGATTTTATAATCTATTTTCGAACTACCGATGAATAAAGCATACTTATTTGTACTGAAAAAGTCATAATGAAATGTGTATAAAAAAATACGCAATGGGAGGGAAACAAAGCTTTGTCTACATTTTTAACAGAAAATCGCGGAAAATTGCCTCTGAGATGCCATAGTACATTTATAAAATTGCTGTAAAAAATTACCAATGAGTCATTTTGAACAGTTTGGTAGTTCTAGTGTTAAGATTTGTTTCTAGTATTTTTTATTTCTCTGGCGCGAATGGGTATATATTAATCGTGGGCAGTTGTGGTGTTAAATTTCGTTAAAAAGAACCGTTGAACGAAGTTCAAACAGAACTTCAGAGAATTCTAAAAGAGCATTGGAGAATACACAGGTAGATTCCGAAAACAAACAATTCCACTTTGTGGTGGAATGTTTGACGAACTAATTTTAGAAGACTCATCTTCCTTTGAGCTCACAGTTTTCACGATCTTCGAGCGATAAACTTTAATCAAACGTGTCATTTTCTGGCTTCCAGGCTGCAGAAAAACCATCTGTTTCTATTCAATTTCCGTGGCTCTAATTATTCTCATTGTTCAACAATAACAGACGCCATAATATCGAGTTAGGTTCGAAAAGCTCTTAATACTTTTTACAGATTGTTGGTATTAAATTCTACTGGGCGTTTTAATTATTATGAAACGATTTAAATTGTTAACCGAATAACCGAGAAACTTACGCTAAACAACGATTATAATTTTATACCTTTCAGATAAATATATTTAAATTAATTATCACTCGTTCTAAGCACGAGTTGAAATGTTTATTTTACGATGAGGATCTTGAGAATAATTAAATTTGAGAATTGAAATAAATTAAGAATTGTATTACAATAAATTGAGAATTAAAATAAATTAAGAATTGTATCACAATAAATTGAGAATTAAAATAAATTAAGAATTGTATCACAATAAATTGAGAATTAAAATAAATTAAGAATTGTATCACAATAAATTGAGAATTAAAATAAATTAAGAATTGTATCACAATAAATTGAGAATTGAAATAAATTAAGAATTGTATTACAATAAATTGAGAATTAAAATAAATTAAGAATTGTATCACAATAAATTGAGAATTAAAATAAATTAAGAATTGTATCACAATAAATTGAGAATTAAAATAAATTAAGAATTGTATCACAATAAATTGAGAATTAAAATAAATTAAGAATTGTATCACAATAAATTGAGAATTGAAATAAATTAAGAATTGTATTACAATAAATTGAGAATTAAAATAAATTAAGAATTGTATCACAATAAATTGAGAATTAAAATAAATTAAGAATTGTATCACAATAAATTGAGAATTAAAATAAATTAAGAATTGTATCACAATAAATTGAGAATTAAAATAAATTAAGAATTGTATCACAATAAATTGAGAATTGAAATAAATTAAGAATTGTATTACAATAAATTGAGAATTAAAATAAATTAAGAATTGTATCACAATAAATTGAGAATTAAAATAAATTAAGAATTGTATCACAATAAATTGAGAATTAAAATAAATTAAGAATTGTATCACAATAAATTGAGAATTAAAATAAATTAAGAATTGTATCACAATAAATTGAGAATTGAAATAAATTAAGAATTGTATTACAATAAATTGAGAATTAAAATAAATTAAGAATTGTATCACAATAAATTGAGAATTAAAATAAATTAAGAATTGTATCACAATAAATTGAGAATTAAAATAAATTAAGAATTGTATCACAATAAATTGAGAATTAAAATAAATTAAGAATTGTATCACAATAAATTGAGAATTGAAATAAATTAAGAATTGTATTACAATAAATTGAGAATTAAAATAAATTAAGAATTGTATCACAATAAATTGAGAATTAAAATAAATTAAGAATTGTATCACAATAAATTGAGAATTAAAATAAATTAAGAATTGTATCACAATAAATTGAGAATTAAAATAAATTAAGAATTGTATCACAATAAATTGAGAATTGAAATAAATTAAGAATTGTATTACAATAAATTGAGAATTAAAATAAATTAAGAATTGTATCACAATAAATTGAGAATTAAAATAAATTAAGAATTGTATCACAATAAATTGAGAATTAAAATAAATTAAGAATTGTATCACAATAAATTGAGAATTAAAATAAATTAAGAATTGTATCACAATAAATTGAGAATTGAAATAAATTAAGAATTGTATTACAATAAATTGAGAATTAAAATAAATTAAGAATTGTATCACAATAAATTGAGAATTAAAATAAATTAAGAATTGTATCACAATAAATTGAGAATTAAAATAAATTAAGAATTGTATCACAATAAATTGAGAATTAAAATAAATTAAGAATTGTATCACAATAAATTGAGAATTGAAATAAATTAAGAATTGTATTACAATAAATTGAGAATTAAAATAAATTAAGAATTGTATCACAATAAATTGAGAATTAAAATAAATTAAGAATTGTATCACAATAAATTGAGAATTAAAATAAATTAAGAATTGTATCACAATAAATTGAGAATTAAAATAAATTAAGAATTGTATCACAATAAATTGAGAATTGAAATAAATTAAGAATTGTATTACAATAAATTGAGAATTAAAATAAATTAAGAATTGTATCACAATAAATTGAGAATTAAAATAAATTAAGAATTGTATCACAATAAATTGAGAATTAAAATAAATTAAGAATTGTATCACAATAAATTGAGAATTAAAATAAATTAAGAATTGTATCACAATAAATTGAGAATTGAAATAAATTAAGAATTGTATTACAATAAATTGAGAATTAAAATAAATTAAGAATTGTATCACAATAAATTGAGAATTAAAATAAATTAAGAATTGTATCACAATAAATTGAGAATTAAAATAAATTAAGAATTGTATCACAATAAATTGAGAATTAAAATAAATTAAGAATTGTATCACAATAAATTGAGAATTGAAATAAATTAAGAATTGTATTACAATAAATTGAGAATTAAAATAAATTAAGAATTGTATCACAATAAATTGAGAATTAAAATAAATTAAGAATTGTATCACAATAAATTGAGAATTAAAATAAATTAAGAATTGTATCACAATAAATTGAGAATTAAAATAAATTAAGAATTGTATCACAATAAATTGAGAATTGAAATAAATTAAGAATTGTATTACAATAAATTGAGAATTAAAATAAATTAAGAATTGTATCACAATAAATTGAGAATTAAAATAAATTAAGAATTGTATCACAATAAATTGAGAATTAAAATAAATTAAGAATTGTATCACAATAAATTGAGAATTAAAATAAATTAAGAATTGTATCACAATAAATTGAGAATTGAAATAAATTAAGAATTGTATTACAATAAATTGAGAATTAAAATAAATTAAGAATTGTATCACAATAAATTGAGAATTAAAATAAATTAAGAATTGTATCACAATAAATTGAGAATTAAAATAAATTAAGAATTGTATCACAATAAATTGAGAATTAAAATAAATTAAGAATTGTATCACAATAAATTGAGAATTGAAATAAATTAAGAATTGTATTACAATAAATTGAGAATTAAAATAAATTAAGAATTGTATCACAATAAATTGAGAATTAAAATAAATTAAGAATTGTATCACAATAAATTGAGAATTAAAATAAATTAAGAATTGTATCACAATAAATTGAGAATTAAAATAAATTAAGAATTGTATCACAATAAATTGAGAATTGAAATAAATTAAGAATTGTATTACAATAAATTGAGAATTAAAATAAATTAAGAATTGTATCACAATAAATTGAGAATTAAAATAAATTAAGAATTGTATCACAATAAATTGAGAATTAAAATAAATTAAGAATTGTATCACAATAAATTGAGAATTAAAATAAATTAAGAATTGTATCACAATAAATTGAGAATTGAAATAAATTAAGAATTGTATTACAATAAATTGAGAATTAAAATAAATTAAGAATTGTATCACAATAAATTGAGAATTAAAATAAATTAAGAATTGTATCACAATAAATTGAGAATTAAAATAAATTAAGAATTGTATCACAATAAATTGAGAATTAAAATAAATTAAGAATTGTATCACAATAAATTGAGAATTGAAATAAATTAAGAATTGTATTACAATAAATTGAGAATTAAAATAAATTAAGAATTGTATCACAATAAATTGAGAATTAAAATAAATTAAGAATTGTATCACAATAAATTGAGAATTAAAATAAATTAAGAATTGTATCACAATAAATTGAGAATTAAAATAAATTAAGAATTGTATCACAATAAATTGAGAATTAAATAAATTTCTAGATATTTCTCTAAGAATTTTTTAATTCTTTAAAACAGCAATAATTATGCACACTATATAATAATCAATAAAATACTAATTTTACATCATTTTCCAATTTTATCATCTTAAATCCTCACTTTTAAAATCTTCGCCATAAAACAAAAAATTTCTACTCTTCCTTGGCGAATAATAATTAACCCTCTTACAACCTTCCAGTCTTCTTCACCGAATAGTAATTAAGCTGTGTCAAAAAATGCCCTAATTTTACAGTGAGAATAAAAAAGCCACTATTTTTAATCGCGCATAGAAAATTAGAAGAATCATTTTAAAGAAATGAAATATCCTGGCGAATATGTTTGCAAGAGCGCAGTATGGTTATTTATTATGGAATGACTCCCCGCAGACGAATGATAAATTCTTTAATGGCAGGTAAAATCTGTCCGTAAGCATCGTTATATCACAAAGTTCCAAAATTCACGAGCGGAATATAATCAGAAACAGCAGAGCCATAATCCAATGAATTATTCTAATCACTATTCAGTTACGATTCGAGTTACATACGATACGCCGCGGGATTTAATCGGAAATAAGCACGCTGCGGCACAATCGTTAGCCCGATGTAATACTGTGGTAATGACAATAGTCGTGCAGTTAAACGATATTTAATACTAATTATTTGTTACGTTATTCAACCCGACATTTATAGCGCTCCCTTGCGCTTGTCCCTGGTAATACCGGCTCGACCACTAATACGTTTCTTTTCAACTATATCTTCTTGGTTCGAGATTCGTTAAATTATTAGGAGTTTCAGGTGATAACGGAGGATTATTGTTTGCGATCATTTTTTAACACCTTCGTTAGTTATTGAGTATATATTTTATTTTATTTTCCTTTTTGACCTGGTAATAATAATGACAATAATAGAGTAATAACTTTGATAATAATAAATCATAGTTGTGTAAGGAACGGGTTGATTGTAAATGGAAAATTTTCAATGTACCATTTTTTATATTTTAATAATAATAATAGAATAATAGCAATAATAATAATAATAGAATAATAGCTGAAATAATAATGAGTCTCTATTTTGCAACGAAAGGGTTAAATATAAATGAAGAATTCTCAATATACGATTATTTTTATTCTAAGAATAATAAAATAGTAATTTTAATAATAATGAGTCTCTATTTTGCAACGAAAGGGTTAATTATAAATGAAGAATTCTCAATGTACGATTATTTTTATCCTAAGAATAATAAAAGAGTGATTTTATTAATAATGAGTCTCTATTTTGCAACGAAGAGATTAATTATAAGTAAACAATTCTCAATTTCCCATTTTCTCTATTTTAATAATGCTAAATGAATAATAACTGTACTAATAATAAAGAGTCCCTATTTTGCAACGAAGGGATTAATCACAAATGAAAAATTCTCAATGTACAATTATTTTTATCCTAACAACAATAAAATACTAACTTTAATAATAACGAGTCTCTATTTAATAACGAAATGTTAAATTATAAATAAAAAAATTCTCAATAGACCATTTCTGTTATACCTCAACAATAATAATAAAATTAAAATAAACCCTTGTATCCCTCCAGATACACAAGTAAACATTATTTACCAAAATAAAAAAAAAAAAACAATCAAACCACATACATCAAACCTAAAATCACACCGTCTAATTCACCCGATTCTCAATTATTTCTCACGAACCTACAATCTAATTCCAATCATCCCTCACCTTTCTTCCACCGATTAAAAATAACGATAAACACTCACCGATCGACTCGATCGTTTTGTTCACTGGCAACGATAAATTGAATCGAATTTAAATTCATTTCAGGTAACAGTTTCGCTCGCTTCAATTTCGACAACGACGTTCGGGCACGATCTTGAAAATAACTCGACAAACGCGACCCGTGTACGTTTCATTACGGTACCGAATTTTTTCCCCACATTTCCACGACGATTTTCAATTTAACCACGGCTGCAAATTATAGCCTCGTAGATTACATCGATGACGACAGCGGCGAATTGTAACACACGCCGCGTCGCGATGCATTTCTGCTTGTACAGTTTCCTCTCTCTGTCTCTCTCTCTCTCTCTCTCTATTCCTCTCTTTCGCCCCTTCCTTCTCTCTCAACCCTTCGCTACTACGAATAATTAGATAATTTTGACATGATGAACGATTCTGTTGTAACCCGCTCCGCGTTATGCTACCGGCACTCCAAAAATTCTACTCACTCGTCACGCTTAATGCCAGCATAAATATTTAAATGACTGTGTCAGCTGCATTGGTGAATTTTGTGTTAATGATCCTGTGAATAGTGTTAATTGAGTCGAGCTTAAATTTATCCACTGCCGGCTTGCGGCTTGACATTGTGGAGGTGTTGCAACTTTTGAAATGTATTTATGTATATTTATATGTATTTAGATGTATTTTGTAAATTGTTTGTACGTGTTTGGATAAAATGTAAAAATTATGGTGAACGTTAGGGAAAAAATTAAACGTCAGAGGAATATTGTTTTGCGTCTAAATAATAGTGGAAATGTTATTTAAAAATTATGGTGAACGTTAAAAAAAAATTTAACGCGAGAGAAATATTGTTTTGCATCTGAATAATAGTGAAAATGTTGTTTAAAAATTATGGTGAAGGTTAAAAAAAATTAAACGCGAAGGAAATATTGTGTTGCGTCTAAATAATAGTGGAATTATTAATAATAATATATAAGGTTATATAAAGTATATATAAAATTTCACTATTATTTAGATGCACAGTTCCACATTACGCTAATAACTCGCATCTCACTAAAGATTTTAATTATTACATATATTACCGTCCATAAGTATTTGACCACTCGGTCAAATCGGATCGAAAAGTTTATGTCAAGATTATAATTTAATTACAGCTAAGTAGAATGAATATAAATTTATATGACTGACATAGAAGCATGATATTTATACTTATTTTGAATATATTTCGTATATTTTAAAATATTTATTAATATTTTTGTATTATTTTTTTATAATTGCATAGAATCGTTGACGATAAAATTAAGCATTACAAGCAAATATAAATAAACCAATAAATACATTTAATCGAGAGTATAAATATTTAATTTCCAAATTAAATACTAAATTTTAAATATTTAAAATATCTTTACATACAGAGAATTACACAAAAATTAAACATAATCGTCTCTAAATTTATCGTCATAAAAACGAAGACTTAATACAATATCTTTTCTATTATTCTTCGTCATTCTAACCACTTTGATAATCCCAGTATTAAAATTCCTTATCCACCACGTCCAAAACATTAAAAAAATAAAAAGAAACAATCTTCTTAAAGAATAAAACCATCACTAAAAATAACCAAACCGTAGAAACCGAATTTTTAAAGACAGCATACATCCAATTATCGTTAAAAATAAAATTCCCGAATATACTCCAACGTTTTCAATTTCAAATTTAATTCCTCTTCCTCGCCTCAATTTTTCCTATAATTTATAATTTATTCGATACTCGACGTTACGCAAATCGCTGGCGTAACAACCGTATTCTTGGCTGGAATCGCGCAATAAGATTGTCGGTGGGACTAGTAGCAGCCTTTCGTGTCTCGCGTTCTACAGCGATGCGTCGAATAAAATTTTCAAGTATCACCGGGTAAAACGCGGTATCGCTGCTTTCTCCGCGATCATAACGCGGAACGGAGCCCCCGTCAGCCGGCTTTCCAGCCAGGAGACATACTTCTGCGTGTTTTCCGCGACGCGAGAAAAAACACGGCGGAACAAAGCTTTCAGACAAAACGCGGGAAAACGGTACTTTCGACGTTTCGTCCTCCTCTCTCTGAAAATCCCCTCTCTATGATGCATACTGCGAGCGTCGTTCTGTATGCGAATTTAATAACGATATAAATTTTTTTTTTTTTTTTTTTTCGTTTTCCCTTTTTTTTTCGAGCGTAAACAGGAACAAAGAGACGGTGTAAATGGCAAAAAAATTTTAGCCGGTCTCGTCGAGATGCTTTTATCGCGGCGGAATTGATTAACGGAAGAGGAAACGGAATGGACACTCGTAATCTCGGAATTACGAGCTTCCTTGCCGGGTTTAATTCAGCAATATTTGAGCTCCAGAGTTTCGAGAATTTTGCAGCAAATGTATTCCAGGATAATTAACAAAAATTAGAATCGATAGGTGAAATATAGCATTCCTTTGTTTCTTGCGAAAGAGTTGAGAGATAGGTAAAATGTTTCGTGTATCTGTCTTGAATCAATTAAATTGCGAATAAAAATAGATTTGAAACTCGGGATATTTAAGGAATTATTTTTCCGGACATATTCAAAGCTTAAACTGGAAAATCTGAATACAATTAGGAAGGACGAAGATTGAAAGCGAAGCTATGAAATTAAAAATATAAAGAAAGTTAGGAAATTTGAGGAATTGTTTCTCAGAAAGCTGGGAAATTTTGATATTAGACATTTTTTAATTATATTATTTTTAATTATAATTGTTATAATTGTATTAAGTTACTATAAAATAATTATTAATTAAATTATTTTTAATTATAATTGTCATAATTATATTAAACTATTATAAAATAATTATTAATTAAATTATTTTTAATTATAATCGTTATAATTGTATTAAATTATTATAAAATAACTATTAATTATATTATTTTTAATTATAATTGCTATAATTGTATTAAGTTACTATAAAATAATTATTAATTATATTATTTTTAATTGTAATTGTTATAATTATATTAAGTTATAATAAAATAATTATTAATTATATTATCTTTAATTACAAACGAGTTGTTCGAGTTAAAAATTTGAAACCTATGACTGAATCTTTGTATACCATTAATTATGAAATTTTTAAGAAATTTTATTATCAAACTTCTAAGAGATTTTGCTGAAAAAAATACAAAGTGGATGTTACGGTGGTCGAAAAATATTGTTGTGTATTTTTCGTAAGGACGCTCGTCTGTGACGAATGTTTCGCGTTGCGTGTCCGAGCGACTAGCCGGCCGTCTCAATTTAGCATACGTTCCGTGACTCATTCCGCGTGGCACACGCGCCGCATTCCAACTTTACACACAGCTGTGCCGCACGCCGCAAATAAGTTTCGAATGTGCTTTGATCAACTGTCACCGCGTAATCGTGCATTCTTCTCGGTAGCCAGGCCATGGCCCGATCAACCGAGGCCTTAATTGACGGGTCGTTCCGATCGAATCGCGTGTCTTCCGAACCAGACTGGGACATCATCGAGTTCGAGAGCTCTTTTTATCTCAGCTGTTGTTTCACGTCTTGTAAAATTTAATATTTAAAACTGACTACGAATGTAGAAGCGGACTTCATTTTCTGGTACTTTAAAATTTTTTTAATTTTGTGTCATTTTTTTTATTTTATTCTATTTTTGTTTCAACCGTTTGTAGTGCATTGGCTCTGTTGTGGCGATGTGTGTAATTTTTTTGAGAGGATAATTGTTAAGTTGATTCATTTTTTTTTTTTATTTGAGAATAAAGTAGATTAATTAAATAAGTGAAGAATTATTTTTTACTTTGTTTCTAAGATAACAATTTATGTTCTTATAATAGCCATGTGGAACTTTCTTTAGATGATAGGTGTTAAGTTAATTCAAATAATTATTTTTTATTTGAGAAGAAAGAAAATTAATTAAATAACTATGCTTTAAAAAATTGCTTTTTCCTTTATTTCTATAATAGTCCTGTGAAACTTTCTTCAGATGATAAACTTTTAGTTAATTCAAATTTCTTTTTTTGATTTGAAGACAAAGAAAATTAATCAAATAAATGAATTATTTTTTACTTCTGTTTCTAAGATAACACTTTATATTTTTATAATAGTCCTGTGAAACTTCAAAATTAGAGTCGTTAATTAGAAATTTAAAGTCACATGTACTATTTAAAGTTATCAGTATTCAAAATTATGGTCGTTAATTAGAAATTTAAAGTCACGTGTACTATTTAAAGTCATCAGTATTCAAAATTATGGTCGTTAATTAGAAATTTAAAATCACACGTACAATTTAAAATTATCAGCATACTACAGATTATTACGCATATTCATATTTTTTACAATATAATAAGATAAAAAGTAGAACTTCGGTTAGAAAATTATTTTATCCATCGGATATTTCATTCTCGAAATTTTTGCTAACCGGAATTACCTTTGCAGGTACCAAATAACACACCACGTATTTTTCACTACTTTTATACCAATTCTCCCTTTTCCTATAGATCTTTCTTTTATTTTCCTCTTTTTTTTTAATTACATGCACGAGAATGCAACGAAAATTTGAATCGGTTTTTCTCCGCCATCCTATTGTTTCCGAAAATTCGACCGCTTCTATTTTTCAACGTCTCCATTCACCGGTGTTTCCCTTTTGACCGCCGTTCAAAATTGCTTCTAACGGACACGGTATATATTATACATTGGTGGCAGCTAAACTACAAATACTGGAATCGAGTTCGGTAACAACTAATTAATCTCTGGCTGTTTGCGTGATTCAATTAACGTGCACTAACGCGGAATTCGTCTACCTTTAGAACGGTTACAAGTTACATCGAATTCAATTTCGACAATTTCATATCGGTACGATTAAGAGGAGCATTATTAGTTCATGGAAAATTTATATTTGCGCCGAACAACTCGATTGATGCACATTTCACTCGAAAACAATGCTCGACTGGCTCTCGATTAATAATCGCGGTCGATTTCCAGACCGATTCATTCAACGTGTATTAATAAGTAAGAAAACTGACACACTGTATTGTTCAATCGACGATGTAAATCTACGAACTGCCGGTGAAATATATTATATCAACAAGTAGCACGAGGCAGAGATCATGGATTGAATCGTGAATCAACATTGGAACTACCTGAGCGTCGAATTGGTCGGCTTGGAATTTCTCTATTTTATTAGGCTGACTAAAAAGTTGGTAGAAATAAAAAATTTTTTTTATATGAGGGGAAATATTTTTATTTTGTTGTTGAAGCTATGCTCGTGGTGTGGGGAATAGATCTGGGTGGTTTTGGGACTCTTGTTCTAGAGTATAGAATATAATTATAATTATGATAGTAAGATTATAATTACAGTAACTATAATAGTTATAATTATAATAGTAAGATTGCAATCACAATAATTATAATAGTAAGATAGTAATTACAACGATTATAATAGTAAGATTATAATTATTATGCTAGTGAGATTATAATTATTATGATAGTAAGATAACAATTATAATAATTATAACAGTAAGATTATAATTACAATAATTATAATAGTAAGATAGTAATTACAATAATTATAATAGTAAGATTATAATTATTATGCTAGTAAGATTATAATTATTATGATAGTAAGATTATAATTATTAATATAGTAAGATAACAATTATGATAATTATAATAGTAAGATTATAATTACAGTAATTATAATACTAAGAATACAATTACACTAATCATAATTTTACAATTATTCATGTAAAAATAAAATTATAATTATTCTAATTGTAATCTTAGTATCATAATTATTATAATTGTAATTTTATTTTTAAATTAATAATTGTAACACTATAATTATTGTAATTGTAATTTTTCTATTACAATTATTATGATTGTAATCTTACTATCACAATTATAATCATACAATAATACTAATATAATTATAATCCTCCACTATAATAAATAAATAATCTTGGCGACAATCCTTATTCATTCCTTACCACCAGACACATTTTTTCCAGTAGTATAACCCTTCATTAGTCAGACCTATTTCACCACAATTTTTCCCAATTCCTTATATTCTTCCTCAGAGATTTAAGATCGAAATAAACGAAGAATCAGGACTTACTAAATAAAAAAATCTCCAAAGTCCTGATCCTACATGTAGCTTCTTTTTTTTTCAAATTAAAAGAATATATTATCGCATCTAATTTTTTTTTTAATTTTAAGCAAAATTCGTAGCTTTTCAAATCTACATTTCTTTTTACAGGCTCGAGCATTTATTTTATAAGATAACTTCCTTTTTTTATCAAGTGAAATTTCAGGAACGCGACAGAATTTATTAGGATTTTATTGGAACGAAAAATTCGAAGGAAGAGATGCAAATGTTAAAAAGATAAGTTAACCGACTGTTGCAGAATATTCTACGGTTGTACTATTAGCCTAGTTACTAGGCCCTGGCAGAACCAGAGTTTAACCGTAGAATTTCAGAAGCTTTAGAAACTCGAGGAACTTCGACAATGAGAACCTTAGAAATTGCACGTCGCGGTCCTAAAATAATTCTGAGGTTAATTTAGGAATCAAATTGTTGAAAATGATTGCGATTCCACGTAATTTCGTCCACGTCAAACCGTACCTCGCATCGATTAAAATTTTACACCCATTTGTTTAACCGCGACCGTCATCTATCTCTGAATTCAAATATTCCATCTATGATCTTAGAATTTATCGTCGAATTAAATACACCATCTATGCTAATAATTTAAATAATATTATTCGCCAACTTTTTCGCAACGCTTCATCTAAAAATTTTTCTTTTAACTTAATTTCCTCTCGATGAAATTGGCTGATTCGTTTGAAATGATACGAGATTTCGACATTGCCATCCTTACAAGTGCTATTTATGATTTCCGATATCGATTCCGGTTTCGGAGTAACGTACCGAGTATAATTTAATTACTCGAGTCCGCCATCGAGATGGAAATCAATTTGCAGCTTTAATTTTTTATTTTTTCTTAACCTCTCCGCATGCTCAGCTTCCGTCCCAATTTCATATCATTCGTTTAGACATTCACGATATTTGAAATATGTCACGCTTGTCCTCTATAAACATTTTTGGAAATACCATTTGAGTGATTGATTGCTTCCGTTGCGACGGTGGTTAGGTTTAACGCTAGAACTATCCACGATCAAAGTATATTTATTTCTACCGAAGAAATTAAAATTAAAACTGCGCGAAAAAAACACATATTGAAAAAGAAACAAACCTTTACTCACGTTTTCAATAGAAAATCACGGAAAATAGTCCAGAATTCGCCATAATTAATTTATAAAAATTTGTGAAGCTCAAAAATTAACCTCAACCCTTATTTCACGAATTTTTATATTTCATATTTTTTTGATTCACTAATTTTTATATTTCATATTTTTTTGATTCACGAATTTTTATATATTACATTTCTTTTATTCACGAATTTTTATATTTCATATTTTTTTGATTCACGAATTTTTATATATTATATTTCTTTTATTCACGAATTTTTATATTTCATATTTCTTTTACTCACGAATTTTTATATTTCATATTTTTTTGATTCACGAATTTCTATATTTCACATTTTTTTTACTCACCAATTTTATTTTATATTTTCTGAACAATTAATTTACCGATACAATGTAGTGGACTAAGGGTGTCAGGATTACTAAATAAATGGGTATAGACTAAATTAAACAAAACAAGAGATAGATATATTTGGGAAGAAAGAAATACTAAAATGGCAAAATAATCTTAAGGGCTAATAGGTCGTTCACGTTCGACGGTTTCTAAGCGACTCTGCCTCGTGGCCCGACCTTCCAACGGAAGTCGGGCTTCGCTTGTTTTTAATAGCGCGCGCGGTCCTCCTATATTGATGCACTATAACAATAATTAAACAAGAAAATATTCCAAATACAATCCTACAGTAAAAAAAAGAAAAAGAAAGTTCAAAGCTTGCAAGATAAAAATTTACTCCGAATCACAAAAATCTCCTCTGGAAAATCAAATTCCTTAATTTCACGATTCAAGCATCATCGAACAATTTTATTCGCAACTCGTATCAATTTTTCATGATTAAATACCCCGGGAAGAAACTTTCTTCGCTTCTCGTTCCGCAGTAAATTTTTTGAAATCGCCTGCAATATCGACGGATTCGGTCAACTATACAACTTGGCCGATCCCCTATGAATATTTATAAGCTCGTGCGAAGCATAAACAGATGTTAATTAATTATACGCGGCAAGCCAGGCGATCTCGTTGTTTCGCGGTCGTTGTATTAGCGGAACACAGAGAAAACACATTATGCGGAAAGTTGGAAAATGTTCGTCTGCAAATTTCGACGAGCTTGTATTTGTCGCCGCGAGATTGAAGCGTTTGCACGACGATTCTTTCAGGTGCAACGGCTATTTACGAGGCAACTTTCAAGTTCAGAAAAAGCTTAACAACCGGCAGCACCATCCAACTTTAGGACAAAAAGTTGCCGCCTCGTTGGTGCGTCGTTCGGACGCGAAAAGGAATTTACGGGTCGGACAGGGTTATTTAGCGATAAATCGTTGGACGATAGCGTCGGGTATAGAGGCGCTGCGTTTTATATTCCGTAAGCTCTGGCGATTGGTATAATCTTGTTACCGGCAAATTAGGAACGGTGTAGAACAGAAATAGGGAACGTTTTTAACCCTTTCGCTGCGAAAGACGTATATATACGCTTTCAGAAATGAAGCATTTGTTAAAATTGTGCGTGCAGATTTTCTATAGCACCGAATTATTTTTAGTTTCATTTAGTGGGTTGTCCGGAAAGTTTGTGCCGATTTTTAAGGAATGTTCAAACACAGCATGTTTAAATTTCCTTGTACATTTATCAAATTATACGTGTTACATTTTGTTCTATAACATTTCTCCGTTTTACACGTAACTTGAATATCCCATCCTTCCAAAACTTAGGTTTTTCGGCGAAAAACTTTTCCATATTTAATACTGGAACTACCGTGCCTTAAAATATTTAGAAAATTAATATAATCAATTTAGAAAATCCCTAAAAAGCGCATTTTTAGGGATTTATAAAATTTATAAAATTTATAGTAGTGCATTTTTAGGAATTTTCTAAATTGATTACATTAATTTTCTAAATATTAATTTTATAAAATTTATAAAATTTAAAAAATTTATAGTAGCGCATTTTTAGGGATTTATAAGATTTATAAAATTTATAAAATTTATAGTAGTGCATTTTTAGGGATTTTCTAAATTGATTATATTAATTTTCTAAGTATTAATTTTATAAATTTTATGAACTTATAGTAGCGCATTTTTAGGGATTTTCTAAATTGATTATATTAATTTTCTAAGTATTAATTTTACAAATTTTATAAATTTTATGAATTTATAGTAGCGCATTTTTAGGGATTTTCTATAATTTTTTGCAAAAAATATGCGCAAAGAATTATTACCCCTGATATAAGTATTATTTCAAATACTTATCATTTCGAATTCTTTCGTACAAATAAGTCTATTTTAATCGTCGGTAGTTCTACTTAATAGCGTATAAAAGTATCGAAAATGAGCGTATCCTAACCAACCTTTTTTTGTAATTTCGTTCAATTTTAATTGGAATCATAGACGAAGTGATTTTTTATTTGAATTGAATTTAAAGGATTTTATTGACATTTAATAAAAAAAACGAATGATTAAAAAAAGGTAATTCTTATTAAATTTTTATTGAACCCCTACATGAAATGGTTTTTCATTTTCTCCACAATTTTTTCCATTTCAGAAACGATATCTGCTATCGTATTTTAATATTTTTAAATATCGTATTTCTGGTTCTGTAAATAATAGGTTTCACGGCATCGAACCAAATCGAATAACGGTTATCATGGCCGCATAGATAAAATGTAGCGTAACGAGAGGAATATTTTATTATGAGAAAAAAGAAAAAAAAAACAACACGTCAATTTTAAACGTATTAAAAACGAATTTCCATTCGAACAAACTGCATTTTCACATAAATTCTCGATAAACTCGCACGCGTGTATAAAAACGTGAAAAATTCAATGAACAGTGTGCCTGTCGTTGCTGTTTTACTTCAAACACGTTTGTTTAGGTGATAAAATATGAAAGAAACGGCGAAGTAGAACAATTTCACCTTTAAAAAAGGATCGGCCGACTTATTTTCACAACACTGTGATCGTGTTTATTTCTACATCGTGCAAACACATGACTCATCGAACCAACAGACCGTCGCGATACAATTTGTGCTGTTACGAAACTCTTTGGCTCGTTATTTGTCACGATGATATTTGAGTATGACTATCGGATTGCTTCACGATTTTTAAGAAATTAGTACAGAAAACGATCAATTTATTATTTCACATGCTATGATATGTGTTTAATGGCCAATTGAAACACAATTTTTAAGTAAAAATATAAAAGTCTATGCTATTTTTGTTACACGATTAAAAAAAGACAAAACCAGAAGTATAGATTGCACAGAAAATATTTTGTCTACCAAGAGATGTAAAAATTATGCAAATCAATTTTGATAATACTTATAATTGTAAATTTTTATAATATTTATGATTGCAAATTTTTATAGTATTTATAATTGCAAAGTTTTATAATATTTATGATTGCAAGTTTTTATAATATTTATAATTGCAAATTTTTATAAGTTGTCAAATCGTGATTACTGTGCAATGAGCACTTATAAAATACATTAATGACACTAGTAAGTGCGCTAATTATTATTAGTATAAGAGAACTGTGATATTATTGCAAGATTTTTATGAAAACAATAAATTAATAGTTTTTCAAATAACAGACTTTTTAAGAAAAATGTACTTTTACTATGTACGAATTTTTATGCGAATCTAAATTCTTCTCCAATTATTTTCCACAATCAATTTTCAATACTACAATAATTTTTTTAAATAAAATTTTCATGCACGCTTTTCTAAAATAACAGACTTTTTAAGAAAAATGTATTATTGCTATGTACTATTTTTAACACCAATCTAAATTCTTCTCCAATTATTTTTCACAATCAATTTTCAATACTACAATAATTTTTTAAAATAAAATTTTCATGCACGTTTTTCTAAAATAATAAACTTTTTTTTAAATGTCCTTTCACTACAATTACGAATTTCTACACGAAACCGAGCTCTTCTTTAATTATTTTCCGCGTTCAATTTTCAATACCACTATTTTAATTAAAAAAAAAAAAAGAAACTATCCACGAATTTAATCGAAATTTTAACTATTCGGAATCGCGAGGAAGAAACGATACCGCATAGAAAACACTTGAAAAACGCTTCGAAGGTTTTCGCGAGAACTTTGTATCCAACATATTTTCATCTTGTATTCGTTCTTTCTTCGACTCTTCCCGGAGATATAAAAGTCTACAAGCTCCCTCTGCTGAGAATTCGCATATTGCTCCCGGCGGAGCCACAGTTTTATTTGCATAACCGAAAAATAATATCGGCGCAGAATGCATTGAATGATAATTTCGAAGATAGCAACGCTGCCTCCATTAATTCACCGTGCAATTTGAAACCCTCCTGCTTTAGCATTGCATAGATAATATTAAGAGGAAGCAAAAAAAGAAGAAAAAAAAAAAGAAACTTAAAAAAGCGTTCGAAGCTTCAATAACGAGATAAGAATATTCTAATTCAAATAGTTTTATCGAGAGAAGCATGAGAGTTTTACAAACAGGTCAAGAAGATACCATTTACCAGGACTGAAATTTAAATTACAAGACTCGATCCTTACGTACACTTCTGTGGTTCAATGCAACAAGTACCGTTGTCGATATTTATAAAGCAGAGATATCAGCGTTTTAAGATATGCTAAAAAATTCACGCGCAAATCATTTTTAACACACAAGTCACAATAATTATTTCTAGAAATATATACATTTCACAATAATTATTTCTAGTGATCAATCGTAATTTTTTCTGCAATAAGCAGACAAAATTCGGGCTACAGAGGATAAAAGAATTAATTTTATTCAGTTATCACTGCGCTATTAAATTTTATTACTGTATTACCGTAGCGACACCACATCTACAGTAATTATTAGTTAAAAAATTTTCAAATCAAAGCGAAAAATTGTGATCAATCGTAATTTTTTCTGCAATAAGCAGACAAAATTCGGGCTACAGAGGATAAAAGAATTAATTTTATTCAGTTATCACTGCGCTATTAAATTTTATTACTGTATTACTGTAGCGACACCACATCTATAGTAATTATTAATTAAAACATTTTCAAATCAAAGCGAAAAACTGTGATCAATCGTAATTGTTTCTGCAATAACCAGAAAAAAATCGGGCTATAAAGAATGAAAATACTAAAAATATAAAATCAATGACTAAATGCTCTAGTGGCGACAGTAAGTACCACGTTTGCCAATTCCTAAGGGCGGTACTGTGATCAATTGGACGTCTAAGCAGCTCGATATAACGTCGCGATGCAGCCCTCGAAAAGCGGCTATTCTCTCTGTTTGCAACATTCAAGGAGACTACAGAGTGGAGCCTAAAATTACCAACCGACTGAAAGTTATTTATGGTCACCGGTACCTAAAATTATTGTGGCTTGGGAAATTCTAACCGATACTAGGTGCAACCGGTGCTGTGGCCTACGATACACGCAACCAGGTGGACACACACAACGTTCCTTTGCTTGTTCGCGTACGCGTCTATGCAAGCGAACGGACAGGCGTGTCCATGTGAACGTACGCGCATGTTACGTGCGTCGTGAGCCGATTTGCTTAATCCATTCGCCAGTTCCGCGTGTAATGGACATTATACAGTCACGTGTGACTGATGAGCCAACATGGGGATCCGGAATCGTTGGGAATCAGAGAGCTGGAGGAGTTTCAAAATATTCGAATCCGCGCGTTACGTTCAACGCGTTCTGATGAACTTTGCCTATTGTTAGCATAAATCGGCCGGGATTCCTTCCTACCTTCGCGTGGACCAGTGACGAAGCAGAAATGATATACCTACTCGAGCTTGGAACCTCTCCCAGACGCCATTGTTGCGCGAGCGTCGTTCATAAATCATTCGAATTCATGGATCGTGTGTATGCTATGTT
>SMSQ01013979.1:0-30773 GCA_019453375.1 Ctenoplectra terminalis | reverse complement strand
GCGCCTTATTCTTCGCATTGCGAGAAAGCTTTATCTGAAAATAAATTCATAAATGATCTATAAATGATCTAATTTCGTTGTAAGATCTAGTCCATTGCGGAAATATAAGCCCTTATGCTTGCAACTTTGTTTTTAAATCGTTTCTCTTATCGCAGGGTAATTAAATCGAATGAAGTTTTTAATTTTCTCCCCGTCGCTGAGCGTTGGTTGGAAAAAGCAACCAAAATTTGCGTACAGTTTAAGCAACTATTGTAAATTGCTCGCATTCATTGCCTCGCAGACTTGTTCAAAGACATTCCTTTGAATAGCAATTTCTCCTTGTTAAACCCGAGAACTATTTAGACATCCGCAAACTAAACTTCGACTCTTAGAGTGTTGTTAACATCTGCACTTAATTAAATGTTGTAGTTAATTGCTGAGCCGAGCTAAGACCGAACGTACTATTCCAATGAAATATTTAACAGTACAAGATAGTACAAAAAAAAAAGGCAATAAATTACCATAAACTGTAAGAATTTGCTGAGATGGCTAATATTAAAAATAAAATACGTGTCTAATATTGTTAGGTTATCTCATAAATAACGTCGTTCCTTGACACTAATTTTTATTAAATATTAACACATATATTTATTTTTAATCATCGATATATCGACTTTTCCCATCTTTTAAGTAATTTCATGGTTTATTTTCCAAAAAATTATGGGTATTTTAAATTTTTTCTAAGGTCGTCTTTGCTGTGTGTAATATAATGTTTAAAAAAACTAAAAATTACAATTACTACTTATTCCAATTATCATAACATTTTTTAATAGACAACAAAAATTCTACAATAATTGCCACTCAAAATAAGCATCGAAGAAGATTTTTAGGTAAAAGTAGCTCTAATTTTTTGAAGAAGGAATCTGGAAATTACTTGAGAAATAAGAAAAAAAAATCATAGAAAAGAATATTCCAAGTATCATAACATTTTTTAATCGACAACAAAAATTCTACAATAATGGATATTAAAATAAGCATCGAGGAAGATTTTTAGGTAAGCCCTAATTTTTTTAAGGAATCCAGAAACTACTTGAGAGATAAAAAATCATAGAAAAGAATTCTCAATACAGTGGTGACTAAAAATGAAAGCAAATATTAACATCTTGTAGTGAAAATTAGCGCCAAGGAACAAAGGTTTATTTATATTTGTAACAGAAAATCACCAATCGCCAAAGACACCATTTTAAGATCACGAATCGGTCTCTTTGACCACTCTGGTACTTCTAGCGTTAAACAAAATTAGGAACTTTAAGATTCAGTGTTAAATCCTACATAATCTAAAAATTGTTCGAATAAACAATCTCTGTTACTCGATAGATAAGAAGAAATCAATAATTATTATTCAAATATTAACACTCTCGTCAAATTCTCACCATATACCGGACAATTTTTTGCAATTCGCGCGCAAAATTAGTTCCGCACAAAATAGCTATAACTTTCGAACTATGAATTATTTTTGAGTAAAACTTCCAGTCTCTTCTTAAATACAATTTCTTTATTCACAAATAAAAAAAATAAAAACTCTAAACAATTCTTCATCGTCACATTCTATTCTATCCCAGTCAATTTTCACGAATCTACCGTAAAAAGAAATTATTATAAAAGAAATCACTGTGTTACCAAAAAAACCCAGCGATAATTCGCAGAAAATCAATTTTGTCGTCTACCGCGCTTCAACAACAATATACAGAAACCTCGTTTACTCGTTTCCCGCCTAACATGTGTCAATATCTTACAAAAAACGAAATTATGCAACGAGACAATCCAACATCTCAAAATGAACTACAACTCCCAAACATTCCAATATTTTAAACAACACGGGCGAATAAAAAAAGGATACACCAAAAGTCCACGCTTTTAGAACATCTCGAGATGTTTTAATAAAAGCAATTTTTCAAGCGCTACAAAAATCCACAAACTCCAAGCTCAAGCAAGAAATTGGTAAAAAAAAAAAGAGAGGAAACAGAGGGTAACGCGGCTCGCGATTCACTGAGACGAAAAAGCTCGGTTGATTTCTTTCTCTGCTTCCCACAGTATGGACTAATTGCAGTAATTCGAACTTCTCCACGGGATCCGTGACTCGTGAACATCGTTGCTTAGGTAACACGTTCAACCGCGCGTATTAATGGAAACGTATGGTAACGAGTTCAACGCGCGTATTTAATTAATCCGTCGAACAAAGCCACTCTCTCGCCACGGGTACGGCTGACCCCGGCTCTACACAACCGGTGCATAACATCGCGTCTGAAACTTTTTCAACGAGTTCATTTGTATCGACTGGCAACTCGAAAACTGCCACCCGTTCGCATTATGAATCGAGTCAGTGTGCCGAGCCGTGTGAAATTGCCGAACACACGTTTCGTCCTTGTTATTGACTGGCGATTTTGCCCGGAACGACTGGTACACCGGTTGAACGGAAACTGTAGTTGAGTTTTAGGACAACAGGAAATCGATCGATGCGAGCGGAATGGATTTATTCAGTGTAACTGCGCGCGGGCGTCCCGAGTTGTCGGTCATTTTCGGTCATTTTTGTTTCGTAAGGTTTGTAATTTTGATTTTGTTTTAGCTTTCCTTGGTGCAACTGAAATTCTATGATAATGGATATTGATACATTGAGGACGGGATATACATTGAGATTTCTCGTGTTTTGTATTTCAGATCTTGAAAAGGTTGCTCTTAAAAAGTTATCCGTTCGGTTGAAATTTTAAATTAAGAGCTATGTTTGGAATATAATTTATTCTCGAAAGTATGTAACCAAGAATTTATTCGATCGTAACTTTATTCCCTGGTAAGTTTTACAGAAACAAGGTCCCGTCGTCAATGTGTTAAAATGAGCATCGAAGAAGATTTTTAGGTAAAAGCAGCTCTAATTTTTTGAAGAAGGAATCTGGAAACTACTTGAGAAATAAGGAAACAAATCATAGAAAAGAATATTCCAACTATCATAACATTTTTTAATCGACAACAAGAATTCTACGATAATGGATATTAAAATAAGTATTGAAGAAGATTTTTAGGTAAAAGAAGCCCTAATTTTTTGAAGGAAACTAGGAACTACTTGAGAAATAAGAAAAAAATCATAGAAAAGAATACTCCAAGTATCATAACATTTTTTAATCGACAACAAGAATTCTACGATAATGGATATTAAAATAAGTATTGAAGAAGATTTTTAGGTAAAAGAAGCCCTAATTTTTTGAAGGAAACTAGGAACTACTTGAGAAATAAGAAAAAAATCATAGAAAAGAATACTCCAAGTATCATAACATTTTTTAGTCGATGGTAAGGTTTGTAATTTTGGTTTTATTTTAGCTTTGCTTGGTCTGGAATTGTTGAGAGTGTGTTAGGGGGAAATTATTTTAAAATCGGTTGATTGAGGAAGAAAGTATATTATGAGTATAATATTAATTTTATTTTAACTCTGCTTGGTCTAAAATTATGAAAAGTGATAGTGTGTTCGTGGAAAATTGTTATTTTAAAGTGTATTGATTGAAAAAGAAGGTAGTTTGTAATATTAATTTTATTTTAACGTTGCTGGTCCAAAATTATTGAAAGTAATATTAAATTAATGGGGAATTCTTATTTTATAGTGAATGCAATTATTTTAATTATTGAAAGCAGTATTATATTAATGGAAAATTCTTATTTTACAATAAACGAATTAAAACAGAAACTAATTTGTAATTTCAATTTTATTTTAACCTTGCCAATATTAATTATTGATACTAAAATTATTCAAATCAATATTACATTAATGCTCATTTAAAAATGAATGCAATTATCTTAATTATTGAAACCAATATTATATTAATAGAAAATTCTTATTTTAGAATAAGTGAATTAAAAAAGAAACTAGTTTGTAATTTCAATTTTATTTTAACCTTGCCAATATCAATTATTGATACTAAAATTATTCAAATCAATATTGCATTAATGGAAAATTCTTATTTTAGAATAAATGAATATTAATTGTAATATTAATTTAATTTTAACCTTGCCAATATTAATCACTGAAAGCAACATCATATCAATCTAAAATTCCTCTTTAAAACCACGAATTAAAAAAGAAAATATGTATCTCAATTTCCACAAAAATCAGCGTAGCACAAACCACAATCCACACCGATCTACACAACCTCCGAATCTCCCAAAACCAAGAATCAACCACTGAAACTCTTCAAAACCAGAAGATCAACCCCATTCCCTCTGGAATCAACCTGTTCCTCGATACAGCACCATCCACAACCCCCGTTGCCATAGATCATACTAAATGCTTTCATGCATCAAGCCAAGTACCAACGACCAACCAAAGGCCAATCAATCACGATCGAAAATTCTAACTCCGCCGCGTCTAGCAAAGGATACGCGAATTTCGATCAACTTCGTAGGATCCTGGACACACTTGCACCAATACTCTCCAAACTGACCCTTCTCGACCAGCCCAGTCCCTGCGATAACCATTCCGATAGTGTAGTCCGACGACAATGACACATTGCGCTCGCTTTGGCCACGCGTAGGCCGCTTACCGTGGTCGCGCTCGTATACCATCGACGCATAACTGGTAATTACACGAGCCAAGCGTCATTACCGTGCCCCGACCCTTCCTTTATTGCCCGCCACCGGCCCCGCGGAAACAGTGGACCGTGGAAATGCCATTTGTACACAGCCACCGGGCGGAATACGACCGGTGAATCCGTTTCGGAAGAAACGACGTACAAACTGACCGATGCTAGTTGTTTCCTACGTTCTTTCGCAGTTGATAACTGGGCTGAGACGAGGTGGATTGATCGGGAAAAATAGTAGGGTTTAAGAGGATGGTACTGTGTTTGGGTAGGTTTGGTGGTTGAAGAGTTTGGAGCAAGGGAGAGGAAGGTTTGGTTGGTTGGAGGTGGAGATCGGAGGGTGGGATGGTTTTATTTGGGATTTTAGGGTTTGGGGTTGGGAGACGATGTATTTGTGATTCTTTGGAAGGTTTGTTGGGTGGTAGGTTTTATGTGGAATTTTAATATTTTGTGTTTGGAGATAGACATCAATGGGCGAAGATTGGTTGGTTGGATTTTTGGGAGGTTTCTTGGATGGTAGGTTTTGTTTGGAATTTTAATATCTTGTGTTTGGAGATGGACATCAATGAGTGATTTTTGGTTGATGGATTTTTGGGAGGTTTTATTTGGGATTTTAGGGTCTCATGTTTGGAGATAATATATTTGTGATTTTTGGCAGGTTTGTTGGGTGGTAGGTTTTGTTTGGAATTTTAATGTCTGGTGTTTGAAGATGGACTTTAATGGGTGAAGCCTGGTTGGTGGATTTTTGGGAGGTTTCTTGGGTGGTAGGTTTTATTTGGGATTTTAGGGTTTCGGGTTTGGAGATGATATATTTGTGATTTTGTTAGGTTTTATTTGGAATTTTAATATCTCAAGTTTAGAGATGGACATCAATGGATAATTTCTGCGAGATTCTTTGGTTGATACGTTTTATCTGGAATTTTAGTATCTCATGTTTAGAGATGGAGATATATGGATAATTTTTGGGAGGTTCCCTAGCTTGTAGACTTTATTTGAAATTTTAGTGTCTAGTGTTTAGAGATGAAGATATATTTTCGCTTTGTGGAAGGTTCTTTGGTTGGTAGTTTTTTGTCTGCAGTTTTAGTGTCTCATGTTTGGACATAGAGATATATTTGTAATTATTGGGAGATTCTTTGGTTGGTAGCTTTTATTTATAATTTCAGTGTCTCGTGTTTGGTTGGTCCCTTGTTTGGTTAATAGATTTTTGGCACGACGATACAACACACGTTCTCGTAAGTAAAACTCGATCTACTACTCGGAATACAGAAAGAAAAAATACACGCAATCGTAACTAGCCCCATTTCTAAATCCCTGCAAAGTTAAAAAACTGTAAAACACAATTCTACCGAAACATATTTATTCCAACAATATTCCATTTATACCTACGCATGCACCAACTGTTATATATAATAAATATCAACGCAGAAAATTCTTTAGTTTACATTCCAACCAGCGAATCGATACGAGACAACATCGGAGCGTAATCAATTTTCCCATTCGAGACGCGAAAACCCAGCCGAGACGATCGTCCCGCGCATTAACTCGCGAATTTCATTCAAATTACCATCGGATCCACTTTGCCCTTTGTGCGCGGCAAGTCACGCAATTTCATTAAAGAAGCTTACCCCGAAAATGAATGAGCGATAATAGAGTGAAAAGGCTACAAAGAGCATGGAACAACGTATTTTTGGGATTAAGCTCGAGAACGGAAGCGCCAAATGAAATTGAACCAGCCGGACGCTCCGAGTCCTACGCTTCTCGGATTAACCGCGCGTTTCAATCTACCTCTCGCGATACGAATATTTCCTTCTTAATAACCATCGCTGTGCTATAATCAAATAATTATAATACTCGCTCCGTTCGCTACTTTATACAGGAAACAAACGAAAATCTCTCGCATCTACCGAAAAAATAATGCATTTCCTTTTCCCAAATCTAATTGTAAGGATGGTCGAAAGCGGGGATAGTTTCTGAAGTCTGCGTGACTGCGCGATTGGAAGGGATGGATGCGAAGATTTTTAGTGCCAGTAAAAAATGGATGTATGTGGAAAAAAGATAGACCGATTGAGGGATGCGCACGAACGAATGAATGTTCGGGGTGCGAGAGATTTTTGTGGCAAGAGGGCAGTAAGGAAAGAGAGTAGCGAGGAGAGACATATATTGATTAAGAGTGATTAAGAGTGGTACATTGTTCATTTGTTTTAAACAAAAACTGATAACTGACTTTATGGTGCCGAAAAATAAATCAATTGAAATCGTATCTTCAAGCGACGAAAGCGATTTTGAACCAATTCATCGCAAGAAGATGCGCGTTTTGGATTACGACGAGTAGCAGTGAATTATTTAATGTGCATTTTGAAAGCTTCTCCATGTATATGTACGATGAAAAATTAAAATTTTATCAAATATTTCCAGGTCTAATTTAATTATTTAATTGGTTTGAAAGCATTTTCTCATCTATTTCGTAAATAATTGATGTATTTTCTAAGTGCGACTTTTTTTATGCGGTCCCTGTCCGCCGCATAAAAAAAATTTTACGTGATATATCGTACAAAGTTGTTTATTACATGTAAATATTTATAAAAATTCCGAATATTTTTTTGTACGATTTCTTTTATGCGGTCCCTATCCACCGCACAAAAACAGGTTTTACTGTATTGTTGAACTTCAGTTATTATTATTGTTATTTAATAAACCAAATAATTCCCACGCGCCGGAGCTCGATTATTCTGACAAAGACTTCAGAAAGTGTTAGTGACTTCCGTGTCTTCCGTTTCCTTCCCTCTCTCTCTTTTTCCTCCCTTACATTGTTTTTCAGTTCGGAATGAGTAACGACAGAATCTTAATTATCCGTTTGACATGATTCGGCGCGTATACGTAGGTCATGCAACACAATTCCCTGCCAACTCGTGNGCGAGAGATTTTTGTGGCAAGAGGGCAGTAAGGAAAGAGAGTAGCGAGGAGAGACATATATTGATTAAGAGTGATTAAGAGTGGTACATTGTTCATTTGTTTTAAACAAAAACTGATAACTGACTTTATGGTGCCGAAAAATAAATCAATTGAAATCGTATCTTCAAGCGACGAAAGCGATTTTGAACCAATTCATCGCAAGAAGATGCGCGTTTTGGATTACGACGAGTAGCAGTGAATTATTTAATGTGCATTTTGAAAGCTTCTCCATGTATATGTACGATGAAAAATTAAAATTTTATCAAATATTTCCAGGTCTAATTTAATTATTTAATTGGTTTGAAAGCATTTTCTCATCTATTTCGTAAATAATTGATGTATTTTCTAAGTGCGACTTTTTTTATGCGGTCCCTGTCCGCCGCATAAAAAAAATTTTACGTGATATATCGTACAAAGTTGTTTATTACATGTAAATATTTATAAAAATTCCGAATATTTTTTTGTACGATTTCTTTTATGCGGTCCCTATCCACCGCACAAAAACAGGTTTTACTGTATTGTTGAACTTCAGTTATTATTATTGTTATTTAATAAACCAAATAATTCCCACGCGCCGGAGCTCGATTATTCTGACAAAGACTTCAGAAAGTGTTAGTGACTTCCGTGTCTTCCGTTTCCTTCCCTCTCTCTCTTTTTCCTCCCTTACATTGTTTTTCAGTTCGGAATGAGTAACGACAGAATCTTAATTATCCGTTTGACATGATTCGGCGCGTATACGTAGGTCATGCAACACAATTCCCTGCCAACTCGTGAGCCACTCCGCAACGCGAGATTTTCGTCCCGCTCCTCGCCTTATGCCCGATATTCCAGAGGAATCCAACGGTCGATGGCAATCAAGCGAAATGGACGGTCCTCCGGTTCCGCAACTGGTGCTAATAAACGGCCGTATGATTTGAATTCTCGTGGGCTGCGCCTTGCGGTTTCCAATTACAGTATGGCCACGAGACCGTCGACGTTTCACTGACCTCCAAGACGAGCTACGGCGCGTTGCGCGCCGTGTGCAAGCTCCAACGAACGACACGAAGGGAGAGCAAGGGATGTAATTAACACGACCAGCAGCGGGACACTGATCTATCTTCCAACCCCCTCGAGCTACCTGCTCGCGTATCTCTCCTATGGTCGGGTAACGCGCCTACGTAAGACGCGCTCGCGAATCCCTGTGAGCCATGATTCCGGCGAGGTCATTCGGTGCGCTTGCATTTCCTTGGAAGCCGCAATGCGGTGCGCTTACGGTGCTCTCTCTCTGACTGTAGCGCGAAGATCGAGCGAGTTAATTCGCCGATTCTGCTGGGGGGATGTTTGGTCGGGTACTGGGGTTCAGTTTTGCGGTTAGGTTCGATTTGGAGCTAAACTAGGGAAATACGGTTGTAGATGGAGCACGGTATTTGGGTATCGAGAGATCTCAACGCCGAGGACCAGGCGTGTTGAAGGTTCGCGCTCGGGAGGCGACTCTCGCTCGCCGTTTGGGTAAATGAATTATTCCTGATTCGAGTGGAAGAATTTTTTTTTTGACCGGTTAATGAGGATAGTTAGTGGCATAGTTAGGTCTGAGGAAGTTGCGAATCGGACTGTAATTGTTTATCATTTTTATTTGTTTGTTTTCTCCAAACGTTTTTGAAATATTAGAATTTACGAATGTAATTTAGTTTTCGGGAAAATTGCAGTTCAAATGTGAAATTGTAATAAAATTTATAAGACACGATATCTATGCTAAAGCNCCCTGTGAGCCATGATTCCGGCGAGGTCATTCGGTGCGCTTGCATTTCCTTGGAAGCCGCAATGCGGTGCGCTTACGATGCTCTCTCTCTGACTGTAGCGCGAAGATCGAGCGAGTTAATTCGCCGATTCTGCTGGGGGGATGTTTGGTCGGGTACTGGGGTTCAGTTTTGCGGTTAGGTTCGATTTGGAGCTAAACTAGGGAAATACGGTTGTAGATGGAGCACGGTATTTGGGTATCGAGAGATCTCAACGCCGAGGACCAGGCGTGTTGAAGGTTCGCGCTCGGGAGGCGACTCTCGCTCGCCGTTTGGGTAAATGAATTATTCCTGATTCGAGTGGAAGAATTTTTTTTTTGACCGGTTAATGAGGATAGTTAGTGGCATAGTTAGGTCTGAGGAAGTTGCGAATCGGACTGTAATTGTTTATCATTTTTATTTGTTTGTTTTCTCCAAACGTTTTTGAAATATTAGAATTTACGAATGTAATTTAGTTTTCGGGAAAATTGCAGTTCAAATGTGAAATTGTAATAAAATTTATAAGACACGATATCTATGCTAAAGCTCAATTTTAACTTGAACTGTAATTTAAATTTACAAGATTGAAAATTAGCAAATACAAAATACATCTCACATCTCAATACTTTCCGTTTGACGGAGTGTCAAAGAGATGAATAACTATTAAAATCGTTAAAAAATTCTAATTCTCAACATAAATGCAAAAAGTTGGAAAAAAAAACACGGATAAAACAATCTGCCAGAGGTTTAACATTAGAACTTACTCGATGAACAACGTACAACATCCGCGATACGCCATAATATCTCAAACATTGCCCTAAATTACAACAGAACCGTGGGTCGTCAAAGTTTGACGGTAACTCCGGCTAACAAATACGAACATCGAAATAATTTAGATAAACGTCCAGAATAAGGAACAAGTTTAATATAATATTTCCTTTATAAAGTTGCCAACTCGCGTTTCACAACAACCTCCATCGAACTTAATTTCATAAAGAAACAAATCATTCTCGTCGCAACGAGACACCTGAATTTCATTTCCCGTCCGTTGCAGCGCGGTCGAGCTGCGAGATTGATTCGATTTCACCTACACTTCTGCCGCGAATATTTTTCTTCCGGAAATTACCCGGAGCAGAGTCCGATCCGCCTTACCGTCGACCGAGGCAGCGACGAACGGTCGCCTCGGTGAATTGCAAACTCGAATCGTTACGCGACGCGGAATTGCATCCCTTAATGAACCGGTTCGTGCGGAATCATCCCCTGAGGGGTTTGTTAACAATCTCTTCGTATGTTTCTCTTAAAACATACAACTGTCCCCGTGTATAACGTTCATATAATTTTCTGTGCAATTACTGCGAGATCGTCTTGATGCATTGGGTTCAATTAGGTTAGATCGGGTTATCGAGAATTGTAAAAAATAAAATTATGGAAGAATTTTGTTCAGGGATGGAATTGTTCTCTAAAGTGTGAGGGTTAGAAGGTTTTTAAATCAAATTTTGTTGTTGGATGGAATTGTTCTCTGGATTGCAAATTTTAGAAGAGTTTTGAATGGAGTTTAGGAAGAATTAGAAAAGAATTTTGGTCTCGAATGGAATTGATTTCTGAATTGTGAGGATTTAGAATGGTTTAAAATCAAATTTTGTTCTTGGATGGAATTGCTTTCTGGATTGCAAATTTTAGAATAGTTTTGAATTGAGTTTAGGAAGAATTAGAAAAGAATTTTGTTCTTGGATGGAATTGATTTCTGGATTCTGAGGATTAGGATAGTTTCAAATCGAATTTCAAAAAAATTAGAAAAGAATTTTGCTATCGCATGGAATTGATTTCTAAATTGTGAGGATTTAGAATGGTTTCAAATCAAATTTTGTTCTTGGATGGAATTGTTTTCTGAATTGTAAATTTTATAATACTTTTAAATCGAGTTTCCCAAAAATTAGAAAAAAATTTTGTTCTCCGATGGAATTGATTTTTAGATTCTGAGGATTAGAATATTTTCAAATCGAATTTCGAAAAAATCATAGAAGAATTTTGATCTCTGATGGAATTGATTTCTAAATTGTGAGGGTTTAGAATAGTTTCAAATCAAATTTCGAAAAGATTATAAAAGAATTTTGTTCTCGGATAGAATTGATTTCTAGATTCTAAGGATGAGAATATTTTCAAATTGAATTTCGAAAAAATCATAGAAGAATTTTGATCTCTGATAGAATTGATTTCTAAATTGTGAGGGTTTAGAATAGTTTCAAATCAAATTTCGAAAAGATTATAAAAGAATTTTGAACTCTCATGAAATTCTTTTCTAAATTGTGAGTTTTCAATCAAATTTGGAAAAGATTATAAAAGAATTTCGTTCTCCACTAGAATTCTTTTCTAAATTGTAAGTTTCCAATCAAATTTCGAAAAAATAAAAAAATTTCCTTCTCCACTGGAATTCTTTTCTAAATTCTAAGTTCCCAACCAAATTTCGAAAAAATTACAAAACAATTTCATCCTCAAACGAAATTCTTTCCTAAATTACAAGTTCCCAATAAAATCTCGAACAAATCATAAAACAATTTTGTCCCCGAACGAAATTCTTCTCCAAATTACAAGTTCCCAATAAAATCAAACAAGTTCTCCACCGGAACTCTTTTCCTAACTCTAAACTTCGGAAATACTTCGAAATCGAAACGCGAAACGCATCGAATGATACTAATTCAATTCCTTTGAAATCGTAAATTCGCCGCCACAGGTTACACGGAACGATATTAAACGGAACGTCGGTGAACTCTGTAGCAATGAATGTTAAGATGTTCCCGACGAATGGTTAGCGATCCCGACAGCTAAAACTTGCTTCGACGTCTGCCATAACTTACAGCTCGCCGCCGCGTCTTAAGGCGATGCACGTGAGCCTCGCGTTAACGTCGAGTTACGATCACGAGTCGAGGCAGGGTCACGGTTCGTTCCGATGAGTTTCGCCTCGAGTTTTTCTCGCGAGTTAAAAACGTCGAGTCGGATGATCTCGAGCGGAAAGAACGGTAACAGTTTCCTCGGTCTTGTCGCGCGAACGCTCCTCGCGAGAGGGTGAAAGCGACGAAAATGTCGCGACAGGGTGGCTCGTCTTTCTTGCAAAGAATGTCGGGAAAGGTGAGTTGGGGAACTCGATAAGGAGTTTTAATTAAACCGTGGTTGCGTGAAAGAATTCGTGGTTGGAGTAGTTAAAGGTCGAGAGATTTTTATTTTTTTTTATTTTCGTATCGTATAGACTTTTATCGTTCGCTCGCGTTGATGGAAATAGCGTCGTTTGGATATTTTTAACGGTGGAACCACCGACGATCGAAGCGTACATATTTCTGGCGAAGAAATTATAGTGATTGGTACGTGAAAAAATTGATAATGAAACGTGGACGAAGCTTTATCTGTATTTTTAACGGAAACTCGCGGAAAATCGCCAGTGGAATTCTTTAGTTACTTTATAAAGTTTGTGTAAAAAATTATTGGGACATTTTGACCATTTTTGTTTGACGACGTTTTCTGGATTCTATTGGGTGGTATTTTGTAAGCAGACGCTTTTACAGTGTTACGATTTGATGAAAGGAAGGAAATTGAATTTTCTGGTAAGTCTGGAAAGGTGATTGTTTGATAACAGGTTTGTTTAGAATACTGTAAGAGGAATTTAGTCGAAACGCCGCATTTGCTTGTTTCAAACTTTATACATTTTTGTATAATGGTATATTTTGGTTGCGCGTTCATATACGATTTAATGGAAACGAAAAATAGAAACAAAATGGAAATTTTTAACGCGTTGTAATTGTAAAAATTAAACGGATTTTGAACGTCATCGCTAAAGTAAAATGTGCACTATTCAGTAACTAAAAATTTTTATTAGGAGATCATAAATGAGAGATTATTCCATCATTACAAATTTTTATTAGGAGATCAAAAATGAGAGATTATTCAATAACTAACAATTCTTATTGAAAGATCAAGAATGAAAGATTATTCGATAACTAGAAATTTTTATTAAGAGATAAACATGAGAGATTATTCAATAATTAGAAATTTTTATTAGGAGATCAGAAATGAGTGATTATTCAATAATTAGAAATTTTTATTAGGAGATCAAAAATGAGAGATTATTCAATAACTAAAATTTTTTATTAGGAGACCAAAAATGAGAGATTATTCAATAATTGGAAATTTTTATTAAGAGATAAAAAATCAGAGATTATTCAATAATTAGAAATTCTTATTAGGAGATAAAAAATCAGAGGTTATTCAGTAATTAGAAATTTTTATTAGGAGATCAGAAATGAGAGATTATTCGATAATTAAGAATTTTTATTGGGGGATTAAAATTCAATAATCAGAAATTTTTATTAATAGATCAAAAATGAGAGATTATTCGATAATTAAAAATTTTTATTAGGGGATTAAAATTCAATAACTAGAAATTTTTATTAAGAGACCAAAAATGAGAGATTATTCAATAACTAAAAATTGTTATTAGGACATAAAAAATGAGAGATTCATTTTTATCGACCGGTGATCTCCGCGTGTCGGTCAACGCGTTAATTAATAATTACACAAAAAAATACAGTTTTGTATTCCCTCGCGAATTATTACACACAAGAGAAAACAAAAATATGAATATCCAAGGTATTCAGTCTCCTAACCAAAGAACCAAATCAGAAACTCATAAACCTACGCAACTCTTCAGCCTGCTCACTTTCACCCCCATTCCACCCTTCCAGAATTATTTTTTATACCGAGTTCCAGCTGTACACTTATCTCCGATAAGCGCGACTAACCGCTAAGACACACGGCGTTACAGAGACTCTCAATCGAAACTGCAGATCTCGCTGGTAATTAGCCGGCCAAAAATGATGTTGCCACGCAACGATAAGAAAGCCTTCCTAAATCATCGCTCTCTCGGCGAGCACAACGATCGCGGAACTTAATTTACGAGCGTCCTGATACGCAGCTAGCCCGACGCACAATGGAGCAGGTGCCGACCGCATAAATTAAGCTTTGCTCGGCGGGTTTCGACGAAACGACCGAACTAACAGCGCTCTCCTCGTCGCTTCGACCCACCAAAAACCGATCCGGGAATTCGTCGCCGCCGTTCGCTCGGTTGCTTCGCGAAAATTCGATAACCGTTCGAAACGATCGGCGAATCGCGCGAGAAATTCCTCGCTCAGAAGACGAATCGGAATCTCGCGAGTTTCGCAACCCGACGCGGAAAGGAGGGGGCGTGAACCGGTCGTATGCAAACGTGGTCCAAGCTTTGCGAGCCAGTGGCACCTGTCGTAGCCGGCTAATCTTGAACACGTGTTTCCTTGTGTTGGCTGGCTCCACGCCAACGCGCAGAGAATGGTCATTGTACGGTATCGTGGCTCTCTCTCTGTGTTCCAGAGCATTTCGGTCGAACGTTGCGATTGTGAAACCAGTCGGGCCTATATCGGTTCCTTACCAATGTTCCGCGTTTAACACGTTGACTGCCGCGCGCGTTTTGCGTGGCTTGCCCATTCCGTCGATGTGAATTTCTTCATGACATAATAAGAAATTTTTTATTAGGAGACCAAAAATGAGAGATTATTCAATAATTGGAAATTTTTATTAAGAGATCAAAAATCAGAGATTATTCAATAATTAGAAATTCTTATTAGGAGATAAAAAATCAGAGGTTATTCAGTAATTAGAAATTTTTATTAGGAGATCAGAAATGAGAGATTATTCGATAATTAAGAATTTTTATTGGGGGATTAAAATTCAATAATCAGATATATGGGAATGAATGTTTAACACGTTGACGCCCGCGCGGATATTCGCGGTTCGTTCCGTGCGGCGGCGCTTCAACTAGTGGTTCGCCACACGAAAAAATTAAATAATTATGTTATTTTTATAATATTGAACGTCTGTTTATTATGTTGAGAATTGAAAAATAAACCTATTTTGTGAAATACAAGTGATGCATGCTGCCCCACGGAACAGACGCGTGTGACCCACCGGTGATGCATGCCGGCGTCAACGTGTTAATCCGGAGTGCTGACAGGTAACAGAATTTTTTGTGTTTTATGGTAAATGAAGGCAGTTATTTGTGCGAGATAGGCGAGATTGATGTTAACCGTTTGCGCACCACGAGCCACTTTCGCGCTCTTGAGATTTTGCGTCGAAAAAAGCCAGCGCATTTGACCGATACAGACGACTGACGGCGCAGCCACAATTTGATGAAACGTTTTATAACACTTTTGTAACACTACGTCTAGTCCCTTTGCCAGTTGCAATAAGAATGTTGGTATAAAAGAAACGAACTTTTTTCGCTTTCTTCGACGCGTAATCGAAGGAGCGCGTTCGACCGTGTTTTTTGGCTGCGGCGCTCCTGTCTGCTGATACGATGAATGTTACACATTTCTGGGGCCCCGATTTGTGATTGTAAATTGTTCATAATTTGTAAAATGAACGTGTATCCTTCGTTAAACATGTCGGCAGCCAAATATGCAGCAATTTCGATGACTTTTTAGCCGCTTAGGGGCCAGACGTCACAGAGTAGCGTTAAAACTTTCATTTGCGTTTTGCTATTTGCTTAGGGACGCTACCTTTTCGAAAAATGTTACGCGAACACAAACAATTGATATATCGTGTAAATTGTGGCATTTGTGAAAATAACGAAAATAGCTAATTGTAAGCTATATTATGCCAAGGGACCGAAAAATAAACCATTCATGCACTCGGTCGTGTACGTACGCTCCGTACCATTCGTAGGCGTTACTTTAATGACTCTGTAGGTACACTTAGACTTCGAATTTATAATTGAAATTTTCCGAGCATATTCTCCAGATCGTAAACTAATTTTCTAAGCAAAAAAAAAAGTGGTACAAGTCGATTTTGATGAAATTTTCGTGAGAGATAGTTGTGACACTAGGATCATTTTGATGAGTTAAAAATATAGATTTTTTATAATATTAATAGGTCAGTTTACTTTACATTAATACATTTTTATATCAAAGATTTATTTACCGCATCTTTCGTATATAAATTTCATTCTGAGCTTACATTTTCTGCAAGCACACTTGTTAAACTTAAGCACGAATTGTGAATTGCGTCAATTTGACGGGTAATCTAGTGTTAACCCTGTATAGCCCGAATTTTGCCTGCTCATTGGAGAAAAAATTACGATTGATTACAGTTTTTCACTTTGATTTGAAAATGGTGGATCGTGGTGCCACTACGGTGACACAGTAATCAAATTTAATAGTGCAGTGATGACTGAAGCAAAATTAATTTTTTCAAATATAGATACATCGGTTTGGAACTTTTTTTTTTTCCTAAATTGTATGACATAAAAAATTGATGTCACTTTTGAGAATGGTGAGCCTGACTCCGCTACAAATTCCACTCTGATTAAATAAAAAACAAATCTAAATTTCTTTTCGTCCCTTTCAAACGACCGTTTCCAGTTCGTACAACAATAAATCTAACGCGCGAAAATATGCCTATTAAAAAATACTTTTCCTTAAATCGAACACCATTCTGCGAGGAAGAATCCTCAATTCAGTTTAAGAAACTCTAAGATTTCTATCTCAATCACTTTAACCAACGACCATAATGGAGATGCGGTTTAAAGATTTCTAAACCGCATCTGTTCAAAAAAGACAATTTAATAAAGCAGACAAGTGCAGAGAATTAATATAAAATGAAGCAAGATTCCCGATTATATTCTCAACTATACAAATCCGTCCGAAGGAAAGCAATCATCTCCGCCATAACTCACGATCAACGCAACTTGGCATCCGATGCAACTCCACGCTAACAAAGACAAAGTAGAGACGTCTTAAGCCATGCGCAGCTTAGCTTCGACAGCCTCTATTCTAAGCAATCATCCTCTAGCAGCGACCTAAATATCGACTCTCTCGAACGAACGAAGCGCACTGTCTCTTTGCTAACCAGCACCGGACATTCGGGAACATCGATAAAGAACAACAGGAACGAGGACGTCAACTTATCACAGATCGTTCGTTGGACTGCCATTACGCGAAGATTAATAAACACTTTTTATTTGTTTATTTGCTCCATATTTCCCGCCAACCTGAATATTCAACAGCGAGGTGCTTTCGTCGTGGATTCACCGCGGTGGTATTTTTAAATAATTAGTAGATTAAAAAATTGATTGATTGTTTAATGTGATAAGGTGTTTTTTAAGTTTTGGAAAGACTAACTGCATACTTGTTTATTTAGAAAATAGTAAAAATTTCTCTATTTTCAAGCTTTGTAAATTAGGTTGCTTGTTTTAATAATTGGTTTACGGATGTTTCTTAAATATCTATTTCTATTTTTTTTTTTTGCGTAGTAGGGAAGTTCTTTTAGTTGTTTGTGTGTTCGTGAATTGGTAAGCTTAATTAAATCATGATTTTCTGTGATCTTTTTTATGTAATTTAGGTGAGAAAATAATTTTCTTTAGCTTTTTGGTGCAATTACTTCACTATTGGTACGGTTTTTCAAGAATTTTTCATAGTTTAACGGAGAAAGGATTATAATAAAAATTAAACGGTATGAAGACATCTGAGAATTGCAGTATGCAAGATTCCGAATTTTTTTTTTTTTTTTGTTCAATAAAAAAACGAAGTCAATTTAATTTCTTTCTAATTTTTTTCTTTCACGGAAAATCAAAGTCAATTTAATATCTTTCTTCCAAGGAAAATCAAGGCCAGTTTAATTTTCTTCAGCATCAATATGCATCTTTGATTTCACAATGTTACAGCTGATGTTTCAACATCAGTATACATTTTTTATTTTATAATGCTGCAGCTAATGTTTTAATACCAATATGCATTTCTGATTTCGTAATGTTACACAGTTGATGTTAAGAAAATCAAAGTCAATTTAATTTAATATCAACATGCATGTTTAATTTCATAACGTTACAGCTAATATTAAGAAAATCAAAGTCAATTTAATTTTCTTTAACATCAATATGCATTTTTGATTTCGTCATGTTCAGGCTAATATTAAGAAAACCAAAATTAATTTAATCTTCCTTAACATCAATATGCATTTCTAATTTTATAACGTTACTCCTAATGTTTTAACATCAATATCGATTTTTAATTTCGTAATGTTACAGCTAATATTAAAAAAATCAAAGTCAATTTAATTTAACACAAACATGCAATTTTAATTTCATAACGTTACAGCTAATATTAAGAAAATCAAAGTCAATTTAATTTTCTTTAACATCAATATGCATTTTTGATTTCGTCATGTTCAGGCTAATATTAAGAAAACCAAAATTAATTTAATCTTCCTTAACATCAATATGCATTTTTGATTTCGTCATGTTCAGGCTAATATTAAGAAAACCAAAATTAATTTAATCTTCCTTAACATCAATATGCATTTTTGATTTCGTCATGTTCAGGCTAATATTAAGAAAACCAAAATTAATTTAATCTTCCTTAACATCAATATGCATTTTTGATTTCGTCATGTTCAGGCTAATATTAAGAAAACCAAAATTAATTTAATCTTCCTTAACATCAATATGCATTTTTGATTTCGTCATGTTCAGGCTAATATTAAGAAAACCAAAATTAATTTAATCTTCCTTAACATCAATATGCATTTTTGATTTCGTCATGTTCAGGCTAATATTAAGAAAACCAAAATTAATTTAATCTTCCTTAACATCAATATGCATTTTTGATTTCGTCATGTTCAGGCTAATATTAAGAAAACCAAAATTAATTTAATCTTCCTTAACATCAATATGCATTTTTGATTTCGTCATGTTCAGGCTAATATTAAGAAAACCAAAATTAATTTAATCTTCCTTAACATCAATATGCATTTTTGATTTCGTCATGTTCAGGCTAATATTAAGAAAACCAAAATTAATTTAATCTTCCTTAACATCAATATGCATTTTTGATTTCGTCATGTTCAGGCTAATATTAAGAAAACCAAAATTAATTTAATCTTCCTTAACATCAATATGCATTTTTGATTTCGTCATGTTCAGGCTAATATTAAGAAAACCAAAATTAATTTAATCTTCCTTAACATCAATATGCATTTTTGATTTCGTCATGTTCAGGCTAATATTAAGAAAACCAAAATTAATTTAATCTTCCTTAACATCAATATGCATTTTTGATTTCGTCATGTTCAGGCTAATATTAAGAAAACCAAAATTAATTTAATCTTCCTTAACATCAATATGCATTTTTGATTTCGTCATGTTCAGGCTAATATTAAAAAAACCAAAGTCAATCTAATTTAACATCAACATGAATTTCCGACCTCAAAACATTACAGCTGATATTAAAACGAATCCAGCAACCCACTATATTACAGCTACAAACCTATAAATAATGTTAAAATAACGTATTTCCCCCATTCCCAGTCAAATACCCAACTGTACTTCGGTTCGAATTTAAACAACGACCAGAAAATTGCCAGTCGCGCTTTTCTTTTATTCATAAAACGGAGACATTTGGACAGCATTTATACTTCTTTAGAAAATATCGAGCGCGATAATCGTAAAGCAGGAAATAGGTTAGAGAGCTTGTTTTACGACGCTCAAATTTCGCAGCTCGTAAAGCTTTCGATTTAAATTCCAAGGGGACAAGGTGGCAGACCTCGGAGAGACGCGAAGAGAACGCAACATCGATAGAGACGTGTATATCGATGTTTTCGCGGCGGTATGACCGCGTAGTTAGTGTTAAATTTAACCGGTTCACCGAGTACAGTCAGCGTTAAACCGACATGACATATTCGTGCACCGAATGGCGGTGGTTTGATGTAAATATAGGGACAGCCGGTGTCGTTCGTCAGAGATTGCTCGTTAATGATGTAAGCCGTCGAAATTTAATGTTTGACCCACCCGATTAACCGGAAAACGTGAACGTTTCGCGCTGCGCTTTCATCTACGTCGTTCGGAATTTGCGCGTATTATTTTGTATATTATTTTGTATGTATAGAAAGGTACGATTAAATGTAATAACTCGGTTTCTTAATTTTAATTAGTGGAAAAATCTGAGTTTGGTAGAGTTTAAATTTAGAATAAAAAGGAAATTAGGTAAATGGAAAAATATTTAAGATGGTTAAGAGAAGGTTGAGAAGGGGAAAGAATTAATTTGGTAGAATTTAACGCAATAACTCAATTTTCCAATTTTAATTAGTGGAGAAATTTAGGATAAAAAGAAAATTTGGTAAATAGAAAAATATTTAAGATGGTTAAGAGAAGGTTGAAAGGGAGAAAAAATTAATTTAGTAGAATTTAACGCAATAACTCAATTTTCCAATTTTAATTAGTGGAGAAATCTAAGTTTGGTAGAGTTTAAAATTAGATAAATGGAAAAATATTTAAGATGGTTAAGAGAAGGTTGAAGAGGAGAAAAAATTAATTTGGTAGAATTTAACGCAATAACTCAATTTTCCAATTTTAATTAGTGGAGAAATTTAGGTTTGATAGAGTTTAAATTTAGGATAAAAAGAAAATTAGGTAAATGGAAAAATATTTAAGATGGTTAAGAGAAGGTTGAAAGGGAGAAAAAATTAATTTGGTAGAATTTAACGCAATAACTCAATTTTCCAATTTTAATTAGTGGAGAAATCTAAGTTTGGTAGAGTTTAAAATTAGATAAATGGAAAAATATTTAAGATGGTTAAGAGAAGGTTGAGAAGGAGAAAAAATTAATTTGGTAGAATTTAACGCAATAACTCAATTTTCCAATTTTAATTAGTGGAGAAATCTAAGTTTGGTAGAGTTTAAAATTAGATAAATGGAAAAATATGTAAGATGGTTAAAAAAGAAAAAGTGATGAGAAGGAGGAAAATAAATTCGGTGCGATTGAATTTCTGAATTTTAATTAGGCGTAATGGAAAAATTTAAGTTTGATAGAGTTTAAAATTAGAATAGAAAGAAAATTAGGTAAATGGAAAAATATGTAAGATGGTTAAGAAAGAAAAAGTGATGAGAAGGGGGAAAATAAATTCGGTGCGATTGAATTTCTCAATTTTAATTAGGCGAAGTGGAAAAATTTAAGTTTGGTAGAGTTTAAAATTCGGTAAAATTTCCAATTAATTATATTCTTCTAATTCCTACATAATTCCTATTATCAACCATGAATCCTAATTTCACAACGATACTAACAAACTATCTTAAGCCAGTCAATTAATTTTTTTTTTCTGCACCTTAGGTAAAAATTCCAATTAATCAAATTTTTCTTATTCCCACATAATTCCCATTATCAACCATAAATCCCAATTTTACAACGATACTAACAAACTATCTATCTCAAATCAATAAATTAATTTCTATTAGTAGCTAAACTAAGCCGAGAAATTCAAAACTAATATTAACTATTTAAACGAACGTTTTCAAAACCACACCTTTAAAAAAGAAAAAAAATAGCGTACATCTCCAACTGGATTAAATTAATCTCGCGAGGCACGCGCGCCGCGTTAAACTTCGCTCTCGATTCTTCCGCGAATCGTGGAGGAAGTTCGGCCGCGGTCGCATTAGAAATTCTGGAAATGTAATTCAAGCAACAACGAGAACACCTCTTGGCGGGTGGGGACGCGTTTCGAGCTACATATGGAAAGTATGCAGAACTTGTCGCCGCTGCTCGCGCGTTCCCACCTCGCAAACTGTTCCACGCGAAATTGCCGATGAATGCGCATTCACCGTCGCGGCGAAAGATGCAACTTCGCCAACACGTGTCGATACGCTTCCTGCACGCTAAATCGTGACAAAATGTTTCTAACGAGAACGCTGGTATTTAGGGGCGTATAACGTTTGCGAAAATGCACGCGGGGAAACTCGGTTAGAGAGGAAAGTTTCTAGGATTGACGATTCGAACGTGTGGTTTTTTTTAAGCGTTTTATAGTTTGACTTTTGTTTCTTTATTTTGGGGTGAAATGATCGTGGATATCGCGATTTAGAACTTCGTATGAAAAATATAGTTGTATTAGTTTTAGTGTTTTAGTGTGTTTTGGTTAATAGAGATAAAATAATTTTAGTGTTTTTTAGTAATAGTGATAAAATAGAGATAATATAATTTTAATAATTTTGATTCATAATGATAAAATAGAAATAAAATAATTTTATTATTTCTTAGTAATAGTGAGAAAATAATTTTAATATTTTTGATTAATCGTCATAAAATAATATTAAAATAATTTCAGTATTTTTGAGTAACAGTGATAAAATAATCTTAATATTTTTGAGTAATAGTGATAAAATAATTTTAATATTTTTGATTAATAGTGATAAAATAATATTAAAATAATTTCAGTATTTTTGAGTAACACTGATAAAATAATTTTAGATAAATATTAAAATAATTTCAGTATTTTTGAGTAACACTGATAAAATAATTTTAGATAAATATTAAAATAATTTTAACATTTTCGATTAATAGCGATAATCGTACAATTATAAACATCCCTCGTTAAAAAGGGATTAAGAAGCAGTATTACTTCATATATCAATTCCAACTGAAGAGTATCAACTATAACTACGTTCTAATTCCCGAGAATAACATTGATATGCTAATTATATCACATTCTCAGAACTTAATTCAAGACACGAGTTATTCTATACAAGATAATTTAATTTCTCAAAACTCATTGAGAATTTCTCTCCTATAACATTTCTTAAACTTTCATTGTCAAATTACCTAATAAATAATTTAAGGCCAGCACTAATACCATTGTTCATTAAATAAATCCACTATCCGAATATTTTATCACGTTATAAACTAAAATAGCACACTTCGACTTACCACCGTTGCATGATTTCCCACGTTTCGAGGTTTTAATAAAATCTGACGTCACTTACCTGAAACAGAAATATTTTACAATTTAAATCGTTCGAAGCAATGAATTTTATAAATCGTTAAATAAAAGATCCCGAATAGGAACGAGTCAGAAACTTTCGTGACGCTGAATAACATCGATGGACTCTATTTTTGATAAAATTATGACAAGTTAATTAAAATGACTGTTGACAGGGACGAAGCGAAAAGAAATTACGCGTTTCGATGGGAAAATTATTCACGCAACGCGTGAAAAATGTTTCGTCCTTTTTTTTTAACGAATATTCTGTAAATTGCGAACTTGTCAAATATTTCTACGATTTTTATGAAACATGCGAGAAAAAAAAAATCTGGAATTAATGAAACGCTCTTTCAATGCACAAATGAAAAGTTAGGAATGAAAAAAAATATTAATTTCTGTTAAAAAAAAAAGTAGCTCAACGGGCAAGCAGACTTCTTCTGTTTAAATGTTTGCCTTTTAACACTAAAACTACAGACGATTGGAACAGACCTACCTGTAGCGAAGAAATTATGGTAATAGTTATTGGAATAAATACATAATGCAAGAGAAACAAATCTTTAATCGTATATCTTACAGAAAATCACAGAGAGTACTCAAAAATGCATCGTCAGGAATTTATAGTATTTTTGAGTAACAGTGATAAAATAAATTTAATATTTTTAAGTAGTAGTGATAAAATAGAGACAAAACCAATTTAATATTTTTGAGTAGTAGTGATAAAATACAGACAAAATAATTTTTATATTTTTGAGTAATAGTGATAAAATAGAGATAAAATAATATTAAAGAAATTTTAGTATTTCTGAGTAATAGTGATAAAATAATTTTAATATTTTTGAGTAGCAGTGATAAAATAGAGATAAAATTATATTAAAGAAATTTTAGTATTTCTAAGTAATAGTGATAAAATAATTTTAGTATTTTTCAGTAACATTGATAATATAATTTTAATATTTTTGATCAATAGTGATAAAATAATATTAAAATAATTTTAGTATTTTTGAGTAACACTAATAAAATAATTTTAATATTTTTAATTAATAGTCATAAAATAATATTAAAATAAGTTCAATATTTTTGAGTAACACTGACAAAATAGCGGTAAAATAATTTTAATATTTTTGATCAATAGTGATAAAATAATACTAAAATAATTTTAGTATTTCTGAGTAACACCGACCAAATAATTTTAATATTTTTTATTATTTGACCGCTTTGGTAATTTTACTGTTAACCAATTTCGATCATTCTTGGTTTCCTCTCTCCAATATTGCAAGCCTTAAACCAGAATAATATCTTCCTCTATAAACATCCCAAAATTCCAGTCACCGACCTACATCCTTCAATCCCATGAATCTAGCACTGCAAAATATTTCCTCCGACAGTCTTCATAGCTTTAATTAACACCCCCGGTATTCTTCTCCGATTCCCAGCAGCCCTAAACCGATTCCTCCGTAAAGGACAAGCGGCGATAAAATTTTAACGACGCCGTTACACCCAAGGTATCCTCCGTCCCGCTGGCTTCATTTCCAAAATGACTGCCTGAACCAAAAAAAAGAAAAAAATCGAACAAAATCGAAAGAGAAAAGAAAATAAAAAATCGCAGGAAAAGTAGAAACTCGCGGGCAAATTTTTTTTCCACAGTCTGTTCGAGCAAGCCCGGTGTACACACATAGTTTGATCGTATCACGTCCAATTTCCACGGAGTAAAATTACTCGAAGCCAGGCTAGGAAGCGTAAAGCAGTAATTGCCATTTACTCGTACCGGCCAGTGGTCACCGAATATTCCATTAATGATTTAGGGCGGCACTTTCGTCGGTACAGACCCCACTCGTCGGACAAAATTTCCGGAACGATAATTCATCGAGCATTTAACGATCTTTCAATAAAGAGTGAGTCAGCGTCACGGCAAACGAAACGTTTAATTTACGTTAATGACGTACCGTCGGGAATTAATTAGAAATTGATACCCGAGCGGCAATTGTCAACCTGAAATCTATATACGACGTGGCCCCTTCAAACGAATTCATTAAAATTTTCATACTCCTCGTTTCCTGCTTGGCTCCACATTTTCGTTCCATTAATCGGTCTCATAATATAACTAAATGATAACGATAATGAACGCGCGTGCACCTTGCGTGAAGGAAAAATGATACGCGATACCAAATTAATAGGTGAAATGATTTCGCTGTCAGGAATTATTTTTAATCGTAATCCGTTACTTTTGCGAGTGTTTTAGCGATTTTAAGGTTGGGAGGGTATGTTTCAATTCTTTCTGGTGAGCTAGAGTTCGATTGAAAAGAGTTCTTGGGATTTAAACAAGGGACGTTCGGTAACAGGAAAAATGAAAAAAAATTGAAACTTTGTTGGTTTGTAGAGGAACTCGAATTAATTTCGCAGAGGGTTAGGTTCGGGTTTTTATTTTGTATTCTTAGCTACGGTGAGATTTCGGACCCTGAACTGACTCTGGAAAGGGTTAGGTTCGGGTTTTTATTTTGTATTCTTAGCTAGGGTGAGATTTTGGACCTTGAACTATCTCTGAACAGGGTTAGGTTTGGGGTTTTGTTTTATATTCTTAACTATGGTAATATTTCGGACCTTGAACTAATTCCGAAAAGGGTTAGGCTCGGGTTTTTATTTTGTATTCTTAGCTACGGCGAGATTGCGGACCTTAAACTGACTTCGCAAAGAGTTAGGTTCGGGTTAGGTTCGGGTTTTTATTTTACATTCTTAGCTACGGCGAGATTTTTCGCGGAGCTGTACCAGTGTACGTTTCCATTGAATAAAAAATCAGGAATTTTCAGCGTCTTCCTTGAATTTAACAGTAGAACTACCGACGATTAAGGTAGACTTATTTATAGCAAAGAAATCAAAATGATAGATGTTTGAAAAAATACTTATAATAAGGGTGACTATTCTTTGTACATATTTTTTTACAAAAAGTCATAGAAAATCCCCAAAAATACATGGTCATGAAAATAAATTTCGTACATTCTAGCATATATATTTTATCGATAATCGTGGTATTTTTTTTTTTTATTATTCTACAATTGGTTTAAAGAAAAAGGTTAATCATTTATAGTGACGCGACATTAGTGAATACTCCTGAATAGAATGTTACAAATTGATCACACGACGTGACAGTTTCAATTGGCCCGTGAGATTGCTCGATTCTAATTACTCAGACTTTTAGTGGGTCACATTGTTCATTAACGCGTTCCAGTTCAACCTGAAATATACGACAGTGAATTATCAGTAATTCGTTTCAAAATTACACGCGACATCCTTCGACTTGTTATTTATTTATTATATACATGCAGAGCGTGAACCAAACTAAGTAAAAAGCATTTCTCAGATGATTTGAATAACTAAAAATCTTTATTAGAACATCAAAAATGAGAGATTATTCAATAATTAAACATTTTTATTAGGAGACCAAAAATGAGAGATTATTCAATAATTAGAAATTTCTATCAGAAGATCAAAAATGAGACATTATTCAATAATTAGAAATTTTTATTAGGAGACCAAAAATGAGAGATTATTCAATAATTAATAATTTTTATTAGAAGATCAAAGATGAGAGATTATTCAATAATTAGAAATTTTTATTAGGAGATCAAAAATGAGAGATTATTCAATAATTAGAAATTTTTATCAGAAGACCAAAAATGAGAGAATATTCAATAACTAAAATTTTTTATTAGAAAATCAAAAACGAGAGATTCATTTTTATCGAATCTTCCATTCACCAATGTCCAGAACAAAACCTGACGGTCAACATATCAATACAGACCAAGAGGCGTCATCGAAAATAAGAAAAAGAGAATAACGACATAATTTCCATCTACGCGAAAGCAGTCTTTGACGCCTCACGGAAATTTATACGCGTCGTTTCTTCCCCGGATGATCGACGAGAGCACGTCGTGCACCTAACGTCGACTTTTATCGCTGTTTGATCACTGATAACTCTAACCCAGGAAAATTCCGCTCAAACAAGCCAGGCTGGCTCTTCGATAAGCACTATCGTAATTTAACGTAATACGAGCGGCTACAGTCATACCTGATGACGTCCGCGTCGTGTAACTCGCATTCTTACGAAACCGTTCGAACGTTACTTCTCTATAAATCGAACGTTAATACATTTTTTTCCCCCGGAATACACGCGAGAAAGTAACAAACTTCCTCTTCCGTAAAAACCTCTCGTTGGGGCCGGCGTTTATTAAAAAAGCAGGCAGGAAATTAAAATCGAACGGAATTACGTCCGCGCGTTTACACGTCTCCCGCGTGTTCCGAAACGGAGCGCAACGGGAATGAAACTGGATCCCCGGAAATGGGGAATTTACCGGGCGACAACAGCGAATTTTAATTGGTTCGAAAATTATGACGCACCGTGCCGCAGAAATAATGAAAATTGGGTGGATGATTATTAAGAGGGTGTTGTACAGGTAGTTGGTTACAGGGTGGCGGCCGCGGAAATTGAGAAATGAGTACGCAAACTGTGGAACAATTGATTAGGTTGGACGGTAAGTTGGATAATTGTCTGCCAGAGCATTGGAATGTATTGGGACATGTTCTTTGGAACCGGTGCAATTTTATTTAGCTATACTGTAGCTACATACGTTCGACTAGCGGTGCGATTTTATTAATCACGACTGTAGCTACAGAGTTGACAATTTATATGCATATTCGATAAATCGTGTTCTTTGGAAGCGGTGCAATCTTATTTAGCTTTACTGTAGCTACAAAGATTCCAATTTATATAAATATTCGACAAACTATGTTTTTCAGAAGCGGTGCATTTTTTTTCCCACTATTGTAGTTACAAATATTGGACAAACCGTGTTCTTCCGAACCGGTGCAATTTTATTTAGCTCTACTATAGTTACAAAGATTCCAATTTATATAAATATTCGACAATCTATGTTTTTCAGAAGCGGTGCAATTTTTTTTTCACTATTGTAGCTACAAATATTCAACAAACTGTATTCTTCCGAAGCGGTGCAATTTTATTTTCCACTACTGTAGCTACAAAGTTTCCAATTTATATAAATATTCGACAAACCGTGTTCTTTGGAATCGGTGCAATTTTATTTAGCTCTATTGTAGATATAAAGTTTCCAATTTATATAAATATTCGACAAACCGTGTTCTTTGGAAGCGGTGCAATTTTATTTTCCACTACTGTAGTTACAAAGTTTCCAATTTATATAAATATTCGACAAACCGTGTTCTTTGGAAGCGGTGCAATTTTATTTAGCTCTATTGTAGGTATAAAGTTTCCAATTTATATAAATATTTGACAAACCGTGTTCTTTGGAATCGGTGCAATTTTATTTAGCTCTACTATAGTTAAAAAGATTCCAATTTATATAAATATTCGACAATCTATGTTTTTCAGAAGCGGTGCATTTTTTTTTCCACTATTGTAGTTACAAATATTGGACAAACCGTGTTCTTCCGAACCGGTGCAATTTTATTTAGCTCTACTATAGTTAAAAAGATTCCAATTTATATAAATATTCGACAATCTATGTTTTTCAGAAGCGGTGCATTTTTTTTCCCACTATTGTAGTTACAAATATTGGACAAACCGTGTTCTTCCGAACCGGTGCAATTTTATTTAGCTCTACTATAGTTACAAAGATTCCAATTTATATAAATATTCGACAATCTATGTTTTTCAGAAGCGGTGCAATTTTTTTTTCACTATTGTAGCTACAAATATTCAACAAACTGTATTCTTCCGAAGCGGTGCAATTTTATTTTCCACTACTGTAGCTACAAAGTTTCCAATTTATATAAATATTCGATAAACCGTGTTCTTTGGAATCGGTGCAATTTTATTTAGCTCTATTGTAGATATAAAGTTTCCAATTTATATAAATATTCGACAAACCGTGTTCTTTGGAAGCGGTGCAATTTTATTTTCCACTACTGTAGTTACAAAGTTTCCAATTTATATAAATATTCGACAAACCGTGTTCTTTGGAAGCGGTGCAATTTTATTTAGCTCTATTGTAGGTATAAAGTTTCCAATTTACATAAATATTTTACTTTCCACTACTGTAGTTAAAAAGTTTCCAATTTACATAAATATTTTATTTTCCGCTACTGTAGCTAAAAAGTTTCCAATTTATATAAATATTTTCCTCTACTGTACACGGTACTTAATAACCTTTTTCTCCCTAATAACATTAAGCATATTTTATCGAGAATATTTCGTCCTCCCGTGTTCGTTCATACGAGGGAATTACTTTATGTTCATATCGCAATGCGACTCATAGTTCGCGCGAATTAGGGAAAGGTCGGGTTTTGGAGGAAGGCGGCGTCACCGGAGCTGAAAGTGTAATGCCGCGAGTTAAGACGCGACGGAGAATTGGCGCGGAACTAGGAGAAAGTCTGGCACGTACACAGGTGAGCCCAGTTGCACCAGGAACAAGGGTGTTACGGTGCACCGGTTATTCGATTACCTTGCCACGTTGTCAACCGTGTCGTAACTGTTCTTCTCACCCTCTTCAACGACGACGCGTACACCACTTTTCATAATAACGTTTCAACTTTATCGAATTATCGTTCCCTTTGCCGTCGATTGTTCGAAAAGATAGACGAAGAAACGAAGTAGGGCATTCTTACGTTTTTCAGGATTAAAAACTTGTGCCTTGGTTTTGATAATTGAGGAAATTAGTGGTGTTCCTTCCGTTTCAGCGAAAATTATGGAGCTTGTGTACAACTAAGGATTCAAAGAGATAGTATAGTATCTTTATATTTATAATATAGTAATAATATACTTCCTATGCTATTATATTTATTTTAATATTCTATTCTACCTTTATGATATAGCAATATTATACTTTCTACGCTACTACATTTATTTTAATATCCTATTCTACCTTTATTATATAGCAATATTATACTTTCTACGCTACTACATTTATTTTAATATCCTATTCTACCTTTATGATATAGCAATATTATACTTTCTGTACTATAATATTTATTTTAATATCCTATTATACCTTTATGATATAGCAATATTATACTATTGTATCTATATCTATACTACTATATTTATTTTAATATCCTACTACAGCTTTATAATATAATAATATTATACTATTGTATCTACATCGATACTATTATATTTATTTTAATATTCTATTATACTTTATAATAATTATATTTTTATAATACAGTAATATTATACTATTGTATCTGTATCTATACTACTATAATTATATTAATTTACTATTATACCTTTATAATACAGTAACATTATACTTTCTATACTATTATATTTATTTTAATTTATTATTATACCTTTATCATATAGTAACATTACTATACTATTATATTTATTTTAATATTCTATTATACCTTTACGCTACTACATTTATTTTAATATCCTATTCTACCTTTATGATATAGTAATATTATACTTTCTGTACTACTATATTTATTTTAATATCCAATTATATCTTTATAATATAGCAATATTATACTTTCTGTACTATTATATTGATTTTAATATCCTATTATATTTTTATAATATAGTAATATTATACTATTGTATCTATATCTGTACTATTATATTTATTTTAATTCATTATTATACCTTTATAATATAGTAACATTATACTTTCTA